>CAVMGG010000199.1:0-43862 GCA_963680895.1 Fragum sueziense
CCTACGGGCCTGCAAGCTGGGTAGATATAATAATTTTCTTAGATTCACCATGGAGCTTTATCGTCATTGAAGCCCCTAACTTCTTTTAAAAGATTCAAGGGCAGAAGCCAATTAATATGCATCAAGACATCATTAGACTTTCAGAAGCTTAAATAATAATATATTTGTTGCTTTCATTTATGTATTTTCACATCTAAAATAGTTGAGGGTAACACAAAAAATAGAAATGTCAACAAAAGAAATAAAACTCCTGTATCACTCTTGTATTTTGTCGGGGATTTTGCGCTGGGTTGATCGGGTATCAGTTAACAAGAGCAATCGTGTTTCATAATGCATTGACGGGATTAGAGGGGTTTAGAAAAACCTACCAGTAGTCAAAAATACATTTGACACTGTCAACTGATATAAATAGGTTTGCCCGTTCCCACATGATTGAAATTGATGTTTTTACATATGAGTTTATTTATTTTATATTTTATATATTTTATATATGAGTTTTAGCCAAATCAATTCAATTTTTACAGAGACATTTTCATACAAAATTTAAAGCGTGTTGTGGCACATAAAAATTGCACGTATCAAGTCAAGTTTTGCGGCCCGAGAAGATAAGAAAACTCATTACTGAGAATCTTTATAGAAAAATTCAGACAAAAAGTGCTAAAAATCATATTTTTTTATCTCCTTGTATCAAAAGATCGGGGGCATATTGTTTTTAGCTCACCTGAGCACGAAGTGCTCAAGGTGAGCTATTGTGGTCACTTTTTGTCCATCGTCCGTCTGTCTGTCCGTCTGTCTGTCCGTCCGTTCACAATTTCGTGTTTACACTCTAGCATCTACAAATATAAGCCAATCTTGACCAAACCTGGTAAAAACATGTATGACCATAAGATCTCGGATGAGTTTGATTATGGGTCAGATCGAACCAGAAAGTCCAGAGTTATCTGCCCTTGAATGCGAAAAATAGCTAGTTTTGACATTGTTTACACTCTAGTACCTACAATTATTGATCAATCAAGACAAAACTTTGACACAATGTTGTTGACTATAACATCTCGGATGAGTTCAATTTGCAGTCTGATCGTACTAGAAGGTCTTGAGTTATGTGCCCTTGAAATTGACAAAATTGCCATTTTCGACCATTTTCGACTTTGTTTACACTCTTGCATCTACAAATATTGACCAATCAAGACAAAACTTTGACACAATGTTGGTGACCATAAGATCTCGGATGAGTTCGATTTTCAGTCTGATCGGATCAGAAGGTCTTGAGTTATATGCCCTTGAAATTAACAAAAATTGACATTTTCGACTGTTTTCAACTTTGTTTACACTCTAGCATCTACAAATATTGACCAATCAAGACAAAACTTTGAGACAATATTAGGGACTATAAGATCTTATATTAGTGTGATTTTCAGATTGATCGGATCATAAAGTCTCGAGTTATACGCCCTTGAATTTGACAAAATTGCCGTTTTCGACTGTTTTTGACTTTGTTTACACTCTAGCATCTACAATTATTGACCAATCTAGACAAAACTTTGAGGCAATGTTAGGGACCATAAGATCTTGTATAAGTTTGATTTTCAGATTGATCGGATCATAAAGTCATGAGTTATACACCCTTGAATTTGACAAAATTGATGTTTTCGATTGTTTCGGACCTTGTTTACACTTTAGCATCTACAATTGTTGTCCAATCAAGACGAAATTTGGACACAATGTTGCTGAACATAAGATCTTGCACCAGTTTGAATTTCAGCTTAATCATAGTAGAATTTGCTGAGTTTGCTGAGCCCTTCAAATTGACAAATTTGCTGTTTTCGACTGTTTTTACTCTAACAACGACAAATAGCGACAAAACGAGACAAAATTTGGACACAATGTTGTTGACCATAAGTTTGTTTTCAGTGTTAAAGTCACAAAACTGAACAAAACTGTGGCTCATATCATCTTGGTTCAGGTGAGCGATATAGGACCATCATGGTCCTCTTGTAATTGTGTCATTCTGTACATCTGTCCGTCGGACTGTCTATCGGTAACTAACCACTCTTTTTAATGATGTAGAAAATTTGCTTACTGTCTATCATGATTTTACGTTGGAAATATTCCATGTTACGGAATATTTTGTTTAATCACCACAAAATTCCAACAATTAGCAGATAATGACTATCTTGATCTATTCAGACAGTGTTGGTGTCAGAATGCAGTGTGCCCTTTACAGTTTTTGTATGACAAAGCCAGTATTTATTATCCACCAATTGGCTACAAATTAGGCAGATCAAAGTTAGGCAACATTGTAACTACTGGTATCTGATAGATCATCAAGATAGGCGACCATTATAGCTTGTTCACCCATGTAATTTAATTACCCTAGACAGATTTTTCGGTCTTTCATTCATAAAATCTCTTGTAGAGGCCCTCTACTTTACGAAGTAATTAATCTAATCAATTAACATGATTTTGTGTTTGTTAAAGGGACATTTCATTCCAATTTCATTTTTTTAAAGTATGTCTTGATGCCAAGATTGGTTATTCTAATGAGTATAAATACTATTAGTTTTTTTAAGTTGTTGCCAATAAGCGAGAAACATGCATTTAAAGTTGAGACATAATCGATAAATTGCATATAAATCGGAACTGTTGTCCACAACAATTTGTTCAATTGTAACACAAAAATACAAATTTCTCGTAAACGGCGCAATATTTTGGCTTGAAATTTTCAGAATTTTCATAAGGAAATATGCTCTTTCAGATAAAAATAAAAGTAAAATTCATGACAAAAAATTCTGAAATGTCACTTTAACTGATTGTCAAAAAAAAAAATGTTTTGTTTACCGTCTATTTGTTCAATTTCTTTTACATCAGTTCTACCTTTTGTCAGATATAGTCACTTACCAGACCTGTTGATGATTGTCAAGTGCTCTTTCTAGGACATTATAATCCCTTCATTAAGTGATTTGTGAAATGAAATGAGTGAGAGAGTAGCTACCCATTTAGCTACCCATTTAGATACCAGAGGACCTTGTACTGTAGGTCTTCGCATGGTCTTACTGTTTTCCTTGGTCTGCTAGACCATGAATTAAAGATCACAACTATAAGATGTGCATACTATACAGTACATTAGTTATTGTGATCTTTTAAGTCCAAGCTGCTCGGTGTTCGTACCTGCTATAGGTTATGATTCAAGGGACAGTAGTGTTCTTCTTTCATTTAATGTTTGTACCTTGTATGGAAAAAAAGGGTAGATGATATTGGAGTATGTAAGATGAGCCTCTCTGCAGTCTGTCTAATGTGCCCATATCATGACATGGTTACACCTCTGTCACCTTAATTAACTTGGTCTGATAAATCCTCTCTACCTCAATATCTGTGACAACTAGGGTATCCTGAGGACAACTGGAGTAGCCAATCAATGTACTGCACACATCAAAGGACTGAAAGCACTTTTAGAAGTTAGAGAAAACACTTTAGTATGTCTGTCTGAATGTGACTTCTCATTGGTGGATTTTAAATAATTTTCTCTACAAAAAGTTTTGTTCTCCTAGCTTATTGAGCACCAATTTTGTTCTAATCATAATTAGATATCCCTACAGGTAAAGGTCTTTGCCAAAGTCATGGCCAAAATAAAAGGTAAACATTTCAATTTTCTCTACCAACTTGTTAGTAGCTAACCATATTGACCAAACGCCGGCTGTCAAAACCAAAACCATAGATAAGCCAATGGACGATCAGAAAAATGTTACACCCCCATTATTTGTCTTAAATTCTTCGTTGCACATGATATTGTACCTATCTATCGACTGACAATCAAAATAATTGACATGCCAATGCCCCAATTATTTGTATTAGATTCTAAGTTGGGCGGAGCGATCTATCTATTGGCGTTTGGTCAATGGTAGCTGTACCATAAATTTTATAGTTATCATGCCTGAAAGGAATGAACCCAGCAATGGATTATATTGCCAAAGCCAATTAAACCACTTTTTAATAACTTTCATGAATAATTGCATCAATGTCTCTTGATATATCCGTGAGAGGCATTAAATGATTATGAACGAAGCTGTAAAACTCATTAATTGATATTGTATTGACAAACAATCATCTTTCTGAGAAAAGGCATCAATAAACCAGATTTTCGCTCTATTTATCTCTGTGAACCTGTCCTCCGTTCCTCCCGGGGATCCTTAGATATTTTATACGCATCAATCACTTGTCACAAAAATCTGATTAATCTTACACCATCAAATCGTGGATCATAATCCAGGAGCTCATGGTTTTTGTATTCCCCCACTTCAGAGCTCGAGATATCGTCATTTTAGCTACTTGCTCACTTATTTCTTTCCTAAACCCTATGTTGTGGGTACTCAATAGAATCGTCTCATCGAGACGATTCTAATGAGTACCAACAAAATAGGATTTGATGAATTTCTAAGATTTTTTGCAATTCAAAATAGCGGCTTATAAAACTTATCTGTCGCTTTGCCCTAACAATATAATTCAATTTCACCCATAGTGATTTATTAATGACCTGGAAATGGAGCCTAATTAAATTAGCTACAGTAAACTGACTCTACTTATTTGTGTTATATTTAATCAATTACATTATCATTCTGAAGTTCTTGCCATATCATCATTTTTCTTCAAAAACCTTGTAACTGCAGCTTAAAAAAAATGAAGTTACAAGCTTTTTGAAGAAAAGTGGTGAATATTTAACCCTCTCCTGCCTGCATAATTGTTAGACTGGTTCGAATTGTAAGCTGATGCAGACAACAGTATAGGAAGAAATGAATATGAAATTTCTGTATAATATAATTATCAGAAAGAAAATACTGATCATCAGCATGTTCTTCTTTTGTGTCCATGTTTACTTACCTCTCTTAATTGTGATTCCAGTCACTGGCAGTGAGATATGTGAAAACTGTGGAAGCATGGTTTGGGAAAGAGAAATAATTAGGATATCATTGAGAATTTCTGGGACTCCACCTTATTCACAAATATTTGTAAATTGAGGATGCACATCAAGTGCATGTTTTATTGCACATGCACTGATCGTTTGCCAAAATTAACCAGACAAATTAATTTTGTTTGTTATCTTTCTTTTATTGAGTCTATGGGTATTAGGAAAACATTTCAGATGCATTGTCATTGGATATGTCAACTGTTTTACTCCATGAAATGCCAAAGAGTTGATTAATTTGATTGATCGCATGATGTTTCATGCCTCTTTCAACTGTTATTGTCATATCTAGGTGGCTAGCTAGAGCAGCTACCCATAGATTCCTCTCAACATTACTTTCACAATAATCAATGTGAGCCTCCAGCCGCTCTCCCACTTACATGATTTACATCCTCTGAGCTCGTCAAAATACCAAATAAAGCTTTAGGGGATTTCATTGTACTTGTTTCTTGTAAGTGCATGCAACTTTTGTTAAATGCATGACTCGAAGGACTTCGATGAAAATTTACATTGCAAGTCTATTTTTTGTCTCATTAGTATTTACAGGAGTTGTTTGCAGTAACTGTATGCATCTAGGCATGTCATTTCTAGTAGATCTCTAGAGTATCATCAAGGCATTGCAGGAGAAAAGTAGGGATATTTTTAGTATACTATTGTGCCCTAATTCAAATCATCATCCAAAATTTATGGCCTTGATACCTGTTTAATACAAGGGTATATTATATCAAAAATTTACATAAAATATCTGGTAATCGGTACAGATAATGGTTTAGTTTTAAATCGATGATGGGTCAGTAGTTATCTATTGAGAATAATTATGGGTCTTTATGGGGTGCTGAGGATCCAATTTACTGCTTTACTTAACTCATACAATTTTACCCTTTTCTAGACGACAAAATATGTAAAGTAATGTTGGCAATGAAATGATTGCCATTAGATTCTTGTAATTGGAATTACCCATAGTTTTCTGTAATTATAGCATAGAACACATTGAAGGAAAAGGATTGAATTGTGATAACAGATGCCACACAAATAGAGATTTATGAATTGTTAATTAAACTTTGACTGTTAATTAACGTTTGACTAGCAATTTACAACAAAATGAAAAGTACCAAATATATACATGTATATAAATCTGAAATAGTAAACAATGAGCAAATAGAGACAAATTATGGCAATGAGCTTTCTCATCTTTTCCTCTGCATTAGTTTGTTTTCCATTGCTTTAATATGCTTGAAGTCTAAATGCTTTCATCTTAATATTGATGTATCCTGGTTACAGATCCCTATCTGCAGCAATATTGAATGCATCTAAAATCTGTTATGTTAACTGTATCCCTGATTTAATGGGGTCAGCCTGTTCAAGTATTGAAGAGATAATGTCTTCTCAATCCTTGCATATCGAGGGCTCAGTGCAAAACTATTGTAACTACATATTTTTCAAAAATTCACTTTTTTGCATTTTCTGAATCTTTAGGAAGGAATACATCATGTGTTCTAATATTAAGTTTTAATTCTGTATACTTCAAAATATATCTAGAATTTTAAAATCATATTTCCTCTTTAACTATGAGAAAGTCAATTAGTTTTTTCCCTCTCCTGTAAAATTTTATGAAATGTAGTTACAATAGTTTTGCACTAAGCCCTCGATATGCTGTAACAGTTTGTTTCCATCCTATGTTGTGGGTACTTGCAGTATGTTTATTTCTTTCTTGTATGCAGTTTCCTGTATTAATTATTCACTCCTATCTCTTGGGGTCAGTCTGTGCATGTATTTCTGAGGCAGCCGCTGTAAGAAATCCTTGTGCACACTGTGATAATCTCTGCCTTAGCCCCGTGTTGTAGGTACTAGTATACACGAAATTAATCATATGCTGCAGACCTTGTTTACAAATTTAGGTCCGCAAGCACAGTAATACACGTCGTGTAACCAGATCTTGTAGATTTATTAAGGCATTATGGTCGTTTGAAGTCTATATTTGTCGTTTTCTTGATCTGAATGCCGGAATCCATCTTATTCGATGCTCAGCTGTGTCCGATTTTGATCGTCGATTTCTCGCTTATTTTTGTTATCTGCAAGGCATGACAACTATTGCATTTCATTTCATGAACGTTGTACTTAACTTAGAAATCGGTGTCAAGGTCCGACACTCGCTAATTGTTGCATTTCTCGTTAAAAAGTCAAACTAGTCTTGCTGCATATTCTCCATTTTTACCGGGTGTGTATTGGATTCAGTGACCCGTGAAGATACATATTGTGTAGAAAGTTTGTTTATATTACGTGATCGTCAAGGTCAATTTTACTCTAATCGTAGTAACCTAGTTAGGAGAGTTTTGACAGTTCATTTTACTGTGTATTTGACTGTTCTTTTAGGGTTATTTCTATAACTTAGAGAATTCTATCGGAGCCATTTTTAGGTGTCTACGGTGACCAACGACGTCGCGACCAGTTTTTCGGGTCGCGACCAGTTTTTCTGGCCGTACGTCCAACTTTCTTGGTCGTGACGTTGGTCGCGACCAATAATCTTGGTCGCACGTGCCGTTCTAGTATAAATACGGACCGGAATTTTGGTCACTAGCTCAGTCCAGCCGAGAGGGTTAGGGAACTAACGTCATATCATCATTTTATTCACACCCTACCAAATATTGTTAAGAATAGAGAGAATTGTATCTGAAACATTGTGAAGAAAGAAGAAATTAAATACTGGTCATTGATAGTGAAATTTAATCTGCTGTTATTCGTCTTTTACCATACCCGGACTGAGCTCACTTTTGGCCACAACCCTCCGGCGACGATTAACAGTCTACATCCAGTGAATCCAGCAAATTAGAGAGAGATAAGAGGCTTGAGAAAGAGAACCACACTGTCCCCTGGCCCGTTACAATATTTTGAAAATCTGCCTATGACGTAGGGACATCATACCCAGTATTTATCTATGGAGAATAATGACAGGTCTTTATCGGGTGGTGGGGATCCAATTTACTGCTTAACTTAACTCATACAAACTTAAACCTTTAGGGAGTTATTCAAATTAGTAGGCTCATATGAATAAGAAAACAGAAATGATCTAAGAATAGATGTATAAACCTTTAATTTATCTGTCTGAATAAATCTTTTCTTCACTTTGTTATCATTTATTATTTAATGTGATAATATGTCTGAGTATGGTATGTATGACAGAACTTTCAAGCTAGTCTCTCGTGATAATCACGGTGTATAATCACGTGACTCAGAATTTCCAATAATCGTCAATATCTTTTTTAATACTTGACCAATTTGAATTCCGTTTGAAGCAGAGAAGGTTGGAAAATGCCAGGAATAAGCTTGACATCTTGGATTTTTGTAAAAATCAACTGATAAAAAAGTTATTAAAGATAAACCAAAATTTTGGTTTATCTTCAATAACTTTTTTATCAGTTGACTTTTACAAAAATCAACCTCATCTATCTAATGTGTGACATCTGTCCACATTCTCTGCTTCAAACTGACTTCAAATCGGTCCAGCATTTACAAAATTATTGAAGATTTTCTGTAAATATTTATCACGTGATTATCCACCGTGATTATGTTCATTTCAAGAAACTACAGATTTGACTTCCACATTGGTCAGTACATTTAAAAAAAAAAAGATGATGATGAAACAGGAGCAATACTCTTTTTAAAAGTCAAGATATTTTCCTGGTTATTATGTATAGCGTTCCTTTGTGTCCAAATTGAGTTGTCATTGCAATAAAAGTGCAGTTTGTAGATGGCCCTGAGTTTCATCCGAAGCTGCGGCAAGCATTTTTTCTGACATTTGTTCCTATCAATAATTGTAGACATATATGGGCGAGAAGCTGGAGGCTTTGAAAAGATGTTGTGGTAGCACTTGTTAGAGAAACGATAGGAATCCATGATTAGGTAGCCAACTCCAGTTGTCAGAATATGACTGTTGAAAGAGGCGTTAAACCCCATTCTACCATTCAATAAATCCAAATTGACTAAACGCTGGCTGTCAATAAAAACCATCGATAAGCCAGTGGACAATCCACACCCACATGGCTTGTCGTTGCATGTGATATTGTCTCGATCTATGGACTGATGATCAAAACAATCGACATGCATTATGCTCCCCATTGTTTGTCTTAGATTCTACATTGGGCGGAGCGATCTATCTATTTGGTCAATTGTGCTGAATAAAGATGATTTCATTTATCTTCAGCAAAAGTTTGCCTGTCTGTATGATATATTTAAATGTCATTTGACACCAGGTAAGGTCAAATGACCTTAGACTTGATCAAATGGTGAAAAGGAAATAGCCATTAGTATAGGTCTAAGGTTAATGTGAAAATAAAGTGGCTGAAATTTATATTCTCCAAGGTATTAAATTGTTTTTCCTTTTTCAATTGGCAAATTTTTAGACCAGCCGAAATTGAAAGGATTGAGCCAACGAAACAAATGTTGTTATAAATGAAAAAATAAATATTTTTGGTAAAGAAAACCTTGAGGGATAGGACGAAAATGCATAGTAACAGCAAATTTGTCTTTTCCTCAACTGTTTTCTAACCTAACCAGTCTGTAAGGTCATCAAAACCATGGCTTGTTTGGGAAAGGGTTATCCCTTTCCAAAAAAGGGGTACATCCCCAATCAAGACTTTGAAAAGCACTATAAAGAAATGAAGCAAATGCTGATACCAAGGATTTGCTTCATTTCTTTCCACACTTTTCATTGCTATGACATGAGTATTTTCCACTTTTATGTATCATTAATTTTGCAGTCCACATGACTTCTTGATACCTTAGAATGTGAACGGGTTGAAATAATGTCATTTTAGAAAGTGTTGAATTTGTTAACTGGCTAAGTAGACATCTGTCAGGCTATATAGACCTTGTGACATGCAATACCATAATTAGACCATTTATACAGGTGGATAACTCTGACAAATTGACCCAAATATCTCTAATTTTATTTGAAAAACTTGTAACTACAGCATTAAACAAGTTGTATTTTTTTTAGAGAAACCTGCCAGTGCACTATTTCTAAATAGGTCTAACCTCTCAGTGTTTTAGGCTTTCTGACAAAATTGTCACCCACCAATGGGTTTGAAATCGTTAACCTAAGTGGGCGAGCAGCTGGAGGCTCGGTAAGGGTGTTGTGGTAGTACTGGTTTGAGAAACAACAGGAATCCATGGGTAGGTGCTCCAGCCGCCGCGATATGACCCTGGTAGTTGAAAACGGCGTAAAACCCCAATAAACTCAAACTCTGTGTTTTAGGGAAAACTATGGTCTGAAATGATCCTACAATGAGTTGACATAATCTTTTTTCAACAATTGAAAATTTTCTAAAATTATAAAATTTGTTGTCAAAAACTTTTAATCAAAACTGTTTGCTAGAAATAATCAACAAAATTATTAAGAAGTATTTTTGGAGACTTTGTTAACTATGACTGAAAGTAAGTTCAGTTTCCATGAAGAAATTCATTTATCTTCCATGAATCTGTTGTACATATTTCATGATTTTGAGACTAGTGGTTGTCTTCTCTGGTCAGTAGCACATCATTTCTGACCCGATACTTTCTCTTCACAAGTTTGTTGAAAAGCAACAGTGTGCTGTAGGTATACCAAGAAAATTTTAGGATTATTGTGTTTTAGAAAATTTCAAATAAAGAAAGAATTATCAGTTTCCATGAAGTAAATGGTATATTTTCTGTAAATCTGTTGTACATATTTCACAACTAATTGACAGCGACTTCTTGTCTAGTTTGGTCAGTGGGACATCATTTCTGACTTGAAACATTTGTTTTAGTTTTGTTGAAGGGTTGAACCCTTTCCCAAACAAGCTCTAGTTTTGAAGTCACTAATGGAAATTGTTTGGGAAAACATTGGGGCAGATTCAGAAAACCAACAATTTCTCTATCTGTGCAGTATTTTCTGTGCTGTATAACATGCAGAAGTCTTATCTTTGTCACCATGATTCACTTCGTTGTCATCAGTATCTTTCATATTGGGACAGTCTTATTCCATGACAGTTTGGAAAGGGACATCATTTTGAATTTGGACATTTCTCATGTTTTTGTGTAAGTGACCCTTTGATACATGAGTTTTGTTTGAGGTCATTGACATAATCGTTTAGGACCATTTAAGATGCAAATGGTATGCCGAGGTTTTCAATGATATCCTATGCAAGATATCACTTCATCTTTTGGTGGTTTGAAATTCTGCTAGTGCTAGCTTACATTTTAGAGTTGGGTATCTTTTAACTAACAAACATACAATAATATTGTCTGCATAAAATTGAACATCATAATAATGTTACCCAACAACCAATCTGATTAGCGAAACTCAAAGGCATATTTCTGCAGTCCAATCTGATTTGTAACATACAGTTTCATAAATGAATCTGAAGGAAAAACTCCAGTAGTTTTTGCAGTTAAAAATTTCTAAGCACACAAAAAAGTTTTTATCTTGTAAGGTATAATATACTTTAGACAGCCAGAAAAATTCAGCATATAATCGGAACTGTAAAAAGCTCAAACTGTTTGTAGTTAAGCAACAGTTTTTGTTGCCATTTAAAATAAGTAAGTGATTGTCATCATTTAAAATGTATTTATCTTCATGTAATTAAGTAAGAAAACAATTATTAACATATGTCCCAAATTGTTGTTAAATTCTTAGACAGCAACCTAGCCCATGATAAAGTTCCATCTCACTTAACTAAAGCATTTGACATTATTGCATTTTCTACACTCTGGCAGATTCATTATGGAATGAGGATTAGGTAATAACTTTGTCGTTTGTTGTCTTACATATAATGAGCAATTTGGTACAGGTCCCTTCTTGTTTATTAACGCTTTTCCGAACAAGAAAGCCATGCTAAAACTATCTCTTACTTAACTAAAGAATTTGACATTATTGCATTTTCTTCATTCTGACAGATTCATTACGGAATGAGGATTAGGTAATACCGTAACTTTGTCTTTTGTAGTCTTACATAATGAGGAATTTGGTACAGGTCATGATTCTTTCTTACTAACCCTTTTATATACTAGAAAACCATAGTAAAGTTACATCCCACTTAACCCTTTCCCAAATGACAAAATTTCAGGGTGATCCACTTCAAAAACTGCCACAAATGACAAAATGGATGTTATTAAAGATAGGATTTGTGTAAAATATGACACAGAAAATATTGAGACAAAAGGAGAAACTGCTGGTTATCAGCAGTTTCTTCTTTTGTTTCAATGTTTTCCCAAGCCCTTTCTATTAGGGACGTCAAAACCAGGTCTTGTTTGGGAAAGGGTTAACAAAAGAATTTGACATAATGCCATTTTCTACATTCTGGCAGATACTTTGTGGAACGATGATTAGGTAATTGTCCTTGGTTAACTGTCTTACATAATGAGCAATTTGGTACAGGTCCCTTCTTATGTATTAACGCTTTTCCAAGATGGCTTCAATTTAGACTGTTCCAAATCCTAAGCTTTTGTATAAAGATGACAAAATAAATGTTGCATAAATTTGCACGGTTTTAAATACAACATGGCTTAGAAAATTTTGAGGGTAAAAGAGAATTGTCTTCTTTTCCCTAGATTTTTCCAAAGTTTTGTCTCTGTAAAGGTCAACAAAACCAAGATATTGTTTGGATAAGAGCATGCGCGGATCCAGAGGGGGGGGGGGGGGGTCAGGCGGTCATGACCCCCCTGGAATTTGGCGAAAAAAAGGGTTATCAAAAAGATTACTGGTTATGTCCCATATAAGCTGCCTCATCCGTCCCTATGTGTCAAGACAAACCGTTCTTATATTTAGTCCTTCATGGTATGACATGTATCTTCATGGATCCAGGGGGGTCAGGGGCCTGACCCCCCTGGAATTTGGCAAAAAAGGGGTTAAAGATCGGATGACCAAACCCCCCCCCCCCCCCCCCCCCCCCCCCCCTTGGAAAAAAACCTGGATCCGCGCTGGGATAAGAGTAAACCCATTCCCACATATTGATGCTCTTTGAGGCCTTTCAAAAGAAAAGCTTTGGAAAGCATTGTTGAAAATGAAGAAATAGCTTGTGGCATTAGCAATATCTTCATTTCCCACAATGTTTTCTACATTAAAAGACCAAATGATGTAAAATTCCATTCACTTGAAATTGTCGTCTGCAATACCTTTTAATTTGGAACAGTGCAAAATTTTGTTGTTTGGGAAAAGGTTAAAGTAAGTGGATTTTCTTGTTGCCTGATGTTTCCAATTTACGTACCAAAATTGGTCAGTTTTGCGACTCCCAATGGCGTTGGTTTGTCTGGAAACGTCTTATACCAACGACTGGCCCATAAACTATATAATAAAGACAATACCATATGCTTGCAGTGTCTGAACTAAATTATAATTATTCTTGAGCATTCTTGCCATTGTGTCTTGTCTCAGAAAAATTATGGATATTTGAAAATCAGTCAATTAAAAAAGTTTATGAAGCCGCAATCTAGACTTCATGAATAGAACTTATTTGATGGTCATAATTTATTTTCTAGTTGCTTCAAGAAAGAATTCAAATAAGGTCATGTATGCAGAATGTTCAGTAAAAAGTATATTATACCTTTGGTGATGACTGATGACATAAAATGAATGCAGGCTCCAATTATCAAATTGTAATCTACATAAATTGAGAGCCAATTAAGGAAAATATACATCACTTGTAACCTTTTTGTTGACCAAAAACAATTTTCTGTGTCCAATCAACATGCCAAATGATTCAACAAACTGCTACAACAAGAATATTTGTAAATATTTTCTGAGATACATTACAGAATAATATTCATATGACTCAAGAATCAAGAATAGATCCTTTGGTGATGCAAAAGAGAAATGGGGTAAATCTGTTAATAAAGTGCAAAAAATCATTTCTATCACATCAAGCCCTATGTTTTGGTTACTCATTTGAATTGTCTCAATTGAGACAATTCAAATTAGTACACACAACATAGAATTTAAGCTAGTGCCACAATTACAGATTTCCATCCAATTATCAGTGGCTTTCCCAAACAAAAAAAATTAGACTGGTCAAATTCAAAGATAATTTCAATTGAATGAAATTAAAAATTTGTTGGTCTTTTTGGGTAGAAAACATTGTTGTAAATGAAGAAATTGCTTGTCACAAGCAATTTCTTCATTTTCCACGATGTTTTCCAAAGCAATTATCTCATAGGGAGTCAAAAACGAGTCACTGTGCAGTAATGGGTTTAGCGTGTTGATATGAATATTTGTAACATTTACGGAATCCTGAAGTCGATCGTAGAGCAGAGATCGTTGGATAACTCGCATAATACCATAAGTCATTTTATGGTAAGGCGATTATTATGGAAATTGTATGGTTGCCCAAAAATCTGATATAGTTTGGCCATTTATAGCGTTTATGGCCTATTTCTCCCTGGATAAATTGGCTCTACATTACTGTTATTTTCTTAGTACATTTGTGCATTGTTGTTCATGGCAATGGCATGATACAAGTATACTAATAGTTTGTCCAAAATAGGGTTCATTTCGGAAAGAGTTAAATCATATGATGCCATAAGCCATTTCATAGTAGGATGATTATTATAGAAATTGTATGGTTGCCCAATATCTTATATAGTTTGGCCATTTATAGCGTTTATGGCCTATTTCTCCTTGGATAAATTGGCTTTTCTTTACTGTAAACTTTCTTAGTATTGTTGTTTATGGCATGATACAAGTATCCTAAAAGTTTATCCAAAATAGGGATTGTTTTAAGAAAGAGTTAAATCATATGATGCCATAAGTCATTTTATGGTAAGGCGATTATTATGGAAATTGTATGGTTGCCCAAAATCTGATATAGTTTGGCCATTTATGGCGTTTATGGTCTATTTCTGCGAGGATAAATTGGTTCTACTCTATTGCATTGTTGTTCATGGCACGATACAAGTATCTTAATAGGTTGTCCAAAATAGGGTTTGTTTTGGGAAATACTTAACTCATATGATGCCATAAGTCATTTCGTAGTAAAGGCGCTTTTTATGGAAATTGTATGGTTGCCCAAATATCTGATATAGTTTGGCCATTTATAGCGTTTATGACCTATTTCTGCCAGGATAAATTGGCTCTACTCTTCTGTTAATGTTCTTAGTAAATTGTTGTCCATTGGTGTTCTGTCCATTTGTATGAAAAACCATCATAGCTCTTGACCATAGATTGGAGAGGAAAGAATGTAAAGGTCTTCTATTTTGATAAATTGTCTATTTCTTCCTTTAAATGGTCCCAGTAAACTGTTATTCATCAAGATAGAAATTATCACGTACTTTTATACCACATATCATCAGTGTTATTGCAAAACCTCGTAACTCCACCTTAATTAAAGCTGGAGTTACGAGGTTTTGTAATAACACCACTGATATATTAGGAGGCATTGATATTTTCTGTCTTACTTGTTTGCACCCCTGGAAGAAGATGAATATTTGTCATCACTTGCCCCTCTTTAGACAATACAGAGGATGTCCTTTGATTACCAAGACTCTTTGAAGATAGAATTAATACAATTATGATTATTTAGTTTTTGTCAGTAAAGTTTAATTTGTGAAAACGATCTCCCCCATCCTAATGCCATTGTGTAAGTATGTATTGCATTGACTTTACAATGGCAAAGTTCTTTCAAATGCTTTGTGCTTAACCACTGTATGTAGTGTAAAGAAAAAGACACATAGAATAGTATTGTATTCCCCATATAAGGACAAAATCTCAGACAGAAGCTGGTATTTCCGCTGCACTATTGTTGTGTGGTTTTTAACTGTGAAATAAAGATGATCTATTGATGTTGATGTCACTTGAAAAAGGACCCCTATCAATTAAAACACTTCTTTACCCTTATCAGTCCGTAAATATTCAGGTTGCTTTGCAAAAAGCATATTAGAGAATAACTTGTAAATATGTCTTTTCTACACCGCCAATTAATTATAAGGGATAAGTTTATTCATTTGAATGGTAAAAAGCTCGATCAAGACGTTTTTCACTGAAATATTTTTAAGGATTTAGGATACCTGTAATGTCGCCATTTTGAGATTCATAAAACATCAGCTTTTTTTTAGCAATGTCTTTACGTATCCGAACATATTCGGGCGCGGTCGCAAAAATTCAGCCGTGGAGAGTTTTCGATCACGACTGAACAATTCTGATGTCGGGAGAATCTCATTAGAGGTAGACTGCTGCCTAGTTTTAATATGACTTGTCATGATATAAAATATCTAAAATATGTTTCATGTGTTCATCATCTAAAGCTCACATGTCATTAAAAGGAGTCCTTATTCAACTTGATGATGGGGTACTTGTGTTACATTGTTTACCATTATATAGTGCACCTGTCGTAATAACTCTTTATTAAATGACAAAATATTAGATAAGTCCAAGTTGATAGTTGTTGCAGATGACAAGATGCGATAGTTCCAAAGGCATCAGATTAAATTACAAAGTACATCAAATTTTGATGGAAAAAGAGAAATGTCTGGGAATGATGGATGCAGAGAACATAATTTGGACAACAGCACTTCCTTTAAAAAGATTAAAAATGTATTGTCTGACAGAAAAAGTATGGAGTACAAATCTTGGTGCATTGTCCTCATAGACCACTTGTCCTAGCATCAAAGGCTCTGTGTTAACAAACACTTAAACTTTAAAATATATCTTTTATCATTACATTTCCATTCACATGCACTCATTTTGCAATAGGACCTTACAAAACTAAATGCGCAGAAATGTAATTTGACAAAACATTTCGTCGGTGTAAATGCAAAACCTCGTATGTCGGGTCTAGCGATTTTTAAAGTACAAACTTGTGTGTCCAATTTAGACAATTCTTGCAGGTTTTGAGATATTTTTATCGATCAGTATCAATGATACATTATTTATGAACAATATTTCCAAATTTCAAGTAAAACATTTCAGTTTGGGAAAAGTTATTATACTTTATTCCCTCCCCTTTAAAATTTTCTGAAAACGAGATACGAGGTTTTGCATTTACAACGACGATTTGTGTACGTATCTTCAGACATTACAGCATATTGACATATTTTGACGCCCATTGTCTGCAACACCTTTGAAGTTAGACAATGCCAAAATATTGCTGTCTGGTAATGGGTTAAACTTAGTCTAAATTATGAATTTTGTTATGTTTTGCCAAGGTGCGGTATAAATTAACTTTATGCACATGTGAGTAAGTACAAAATTGTTTATGAGTAAGTACAAAATTGTTTATAAGATTAGGACAAAGTTAAGGACAAGAAGACCCTGAAGATAATTTTCAGCTGTGAATTACATGTCGTTGGTGTAAATGCAAAACCTAGTATGTCCATTCTTGGGATTTTCAAAGTACAAACTTGTGTGTCTAGTTACACACAATTTCTGCAGGTTTTGAGATATTTTTACTGATCAGTATTGATGACAAATCATTTGTGAACAATATGTTCAAATATCAAGTAAAACATTTCAGTTTCGGAAAAATAATTACACTTTTTTCCTTCCCCTTTGAAATTTTCCAAAAACGAGATACGAAGTTTTGCATTTACAATGACAATATATGATTTACTCTACTTCTTTCAAGCAGTAATTTACAAGACTTAAATTTTGATTTTAAAAGCTATTTCATCTACTAAGAATCCTCAAAAGAATGTTTCAAGTGTAGATGACAACCTTGATAGAATCATTTGACATTCCACATGAAAGGTCAATGAGGCTTGAATGGCTTATAAGTACTGAACATGAGATGATGTTATCCTTAATAAGATACTAATTTTATCCAAAAAACAAAATAATGGAATGTCCCAAATGCAAAGAAAATGTAAAAAAAAAACAGTTATCATAAACAGGTATAATTATGATCATTAGCTAAATATTCTCTCCACATAATCTGTTTATCAAGAATCTATTTTTGTCAAAGCATCAGAGGTTATCAAATATGGCTAATTCCTTGAACAGTCCCCCTTGAACAATATGCCAACACCCATTTCTTTGTAAGCTTTTGTTAGGTTCACTGAAACTGTGGTTGACAAAGACAATATCTGTATTAATGCACACAATGTCATGACAATTAAGCAGACAGAATGGACAAACTGATAATTTTCTGCAATATCATGCTGACATACAATGAATGTACTTATGATTGAACTGGAACATCTGCAGACACAGCAACAATTTGTCTTTTTATTATGCCCTTGATAGGGAGGCATCATAAATTTGACTTGTCCGTCCGTCTGTCTGTCCGTCTGTCTGTCCGTCCCTCTGTCCGTCATTCCGTCCAAAAACTTTAACATATTGGCCATAACTTCCTTATTACTTAACATATTCGCTTCATACTTTCACACAACATTCCTTGGTACATTACCTTTCTGTAGGCACATACTTTGGTGACCTTAACCCCTGGATGACCTTGACCTTGAACATAGATTGGCCATAATTTAAAATCAAAGCGGTGTCGGGGGCATTGTCATCTTACAGTGACAGCTCTTGTTTCAATGAAAACCTGGTAGCTGCAGCTTTTTGTTGAAAATCAGTGAGTTGTGCCTAATGGTTTACTTTCTGACCTTCATGTTTGTTTGTCTAATTGTTACAATCATCAAAATTTAGGTTGTCCTAGAAACGGTTACGTTATCTGTGCTGCATTATGTATGACATACATACAGACTTGAAACAAGGACATACTGATTCTATAATTTTTCTGCAACATCATGATATCAAGCACATTCATTCATATGATCAAACAGGAACATCTGCAAACAGGAACAATGATGCCTGATGGTTTACTTTGAACTTCATGGTTGTCTGTCTGACTATGTCAGCCTTGTTAGGGTCATCTTAGATACGGATTGTTCTATGGTTACATTTTCTGTGCTGCAATACTTGACATGAACACAGACTGGAAACAAGGACAGACTGATAAATAAATATTCTGCAACATCATGATGACATCCCCTGCGAAAAGTTCATTTTAAGTTCAAGAACTGTTCTAGAACATTAAATGGAACTTCTAAAACTGTTCTAGAACAGTTCTAGAAGTGCCATTTAACGTTTTAGAACAGTTCTAGAACTAGAAATGCATTCTTGAACTTTTTGTGCATGGGATACTCTGCTTTTACTCTAGTACCTTCAGGAGGTCTGTTTGTGAAAATGAATGACTCCAAGACACATTTCTGTAGTTGTGACCAAAATGATGTGAGGTGGCAGTTTTGGAAAAGCAAATTATTGTATGTTAGACATACTGCAAAACTTGACTGTTAATTAAATACCTGGTATAGCTCACGAAAATTGACCTGGCATAGCATCTTTAGCTAATCATAGGAATGCTCTTATCCGCCAGGTCATTTATCATGAGCTATAAAACATTTTGAAATAAGTAATGATATGAACATGTGTGAATCAAGGTGTGAAAGAATGCACCATTTTATGTAAAATGATATTTTGATTCAGTTCATGTGTAAAGAATATTAAAAAGATTGAAATAAATACTAAACAAAATTACCCAAATGATACTCAGTATGACATACTGTCCTAGAACTGTGCTAGGTTGGTCACATTGTAACAGTGCTTCTTCAATGTTAACCCATTACTGCATAGTAAAGCCATTTGACTTTCTAACAAGAAAAGAGTTGGGAAACATTGAGGTAAATGCAGAAATTTCTTATGACAAACAATTTCTTCATTTTGCAAATTGTTTTCTAACCTAAATTGAAAACGTTTTTAAAATTTCATCAACTTTAGATTGTCGTCTGCAACACCTTTCAAATTGGGACAGTCTAAAAATTTTGCCGTCTGGTAATAGGTTAACTCTAAGACACTAGATGAGATAATCTTTGATAGGTATAGATTGAAAGAAGATGCAGGTAACAAATTTTTGTCGCACAGTAGAACATTGTTTATGTAGCATGGACTAAAAAAGAGGTCTAAAGAATTCAAGACCAATGTCCATGTCCATATAAAACCAAAATTCTTTTGTAAAAAGATTAAATTGGGCCTGTTCTAATCTTGTTATTTCTACATTTAAATCTGAATAGCTGTCAAGAAAATAATATTATCAAAATATTGTGACTATAAATATTCTTTTCACACCTTGAAAAATAAAAACTCAGATTGACCCTTTTGTCAAATACATCTGGATTTACACTAAGCACATGTGCACTATACAGGGCTAGAATTTCCCTGAAAAAATGACTCGCCATATTTTGCTAGTGGCTTTTGAAACCACTAGCAAAAAGGCAAATTCACTCGCAATCTGGATTTGTATAATTATGAGGGTTTTCATTTTGAAAAATAAAAGCATAATATCGTCGGTGCTATGACAAAATGGCGTAACAAATTAGTTACGCAATTTTGTCAATTTTTTTTTATAAATGCTTTCTACTAAGTATGTAGGAGCGCATATCCTGTCAAAACGGCGTTTTTCTACACCTATTAGAACCCTTTCAATTATCATGTGACAAAATTGCGTAACTCGATTTAGCTGACAAAAATGCGTTATACGTAGACAAATTTACACGAGAGTAATATTGAGTTACGCAATTTTGCCGGCATATTTTTTAACATTTTTTAAAACGGCAAAAACGTTTTTGGCTCTCCTGAAAAAAATGGTTTTCGAGCAAAATTTCTATTACGCCATTTTGTCATAGCACCGACGATATGCTGCATAATTTAAAGGGCATGTTCAAAATGGTCAATATTTGAAAGTTGTTTTGCAAGCCCTTTTAGGTTGCATTGATAAAACTTGTAGGTGGGGAATATTTTTCCACTCACCAAAAAAATCTTGTGTCAGATAGAATTACTAGCAATTTTCCATTTTAACTAGCAAAATGCCAGTATGCTAGTGGAAATTCGAGCCCTGCTATATATATGGCAGGTACATTCAACATTTTTGCAAAGGATGATGGACTAATAATTAGATGTCCATACAATATACCTAAACTTTTGGAAAACATTGAGGCAAAAGAAAAAATGGTTCCTTCAACTCTTTGTGCCATGTTTAGCAAAAAGTAGAGTACATTTTATCTAGGATCTACAAGATTTCAAATTGGATAAGTCAGTTTTTGTCATTTTGGAGAGTGCTAAATGATGGACAAATGCCAATGATAATTTATTATCATCTTTTTGTACAATGTCAATGTCTTTCTCTTGTTCAAGCAATATTTATAATTTTGTGTGCTTATGTTTTTGACCAGATAAATCTGAAGATTGTTATCAAATTGCTAGGCTATTGAGACAGATTATCAAAACTGGCTATCAAGCTATATCATGACAGTGTGAAGTGCTTTTCATCTATTGTAGACAGTTTAAGTACATTGTTACAATGTTTGCTTATAAAAGTAGCCTTACTTTAACTGAAGAGGACAGACTTCAACACAGACTGTTCATGGACCCCATTTAACCAATTCCCAAACAGGGACGCCTTTGACGCCTTATACAGGCCTACCGGAACTGGTGGGCCAATACTAGAACTGTCGCAGAGCAGACAAATACCCCCCACTAGCACCTTGTCACTGAAAAAGTGCTGTAGGTCAACCGGTTCTTGACTAAGAGCACGGAAACGGATTTTAAACAAAGTCCGATTGTGACCTTGACCTTTAACCTTGGTGACCCAAAAACAATAGGGCAACTCCTTGGGTCATGGGCAACAACTGTGTAAAGTTTCATGATCCTAGGTCAACCGGTTCTTGACTTAGAGCACGGAAACAGATTTGAAACAAAGTCCGATTGTGACCTTGACCTTTGACCTTGGTGACCCAAAAACAATAAGGCACCTCCTTGGGTCATGGGCAACAGCTGTGTAAAGTTTCATGATCCTAGGTCAACCAGTTCTTGACTTAGAGCATGGAAACGGATTTTAAACAAAGTCCGATTGTGACCTTGACCTTTGACCTTGGTGACCCAAAAACAATAGGGCACCTCCTTGGGTCATGGGCAACAGCTGTGTAAAGTTTCATGATCCTAGGTCAACCGGTTCTTGACTTAGAGCACGGAAACAGATTTTGAACAAAGTCCGATTGTGACCTTGACCTTTGACCTTGGTGACCCAAAAACAATAGGGCACCTCCTTGGGTCATGGGCAACAACTGTGTAAAGTTTTATGATCCTAGGTCAACCGGTTCTTGACTTAGAGCACGGAAACGGATTTTAAACAAAGTCCGATCATGACCTTGACCTTTGACCTTGGTGACCCAAAAACAATAGGGCACCTCCTTGGGTCATGGGCAACAACTGTGTAAAGTTTCATGATCCTAGGTCAACCGATTCTTGACTTAGAGCACGGAAACGGATTTTAAACAAAGTCCGATTGTGACCTTGACCTTTGACCTTCGTGACCCAAAAACAATAGGGCACCTCCTTGGGTCATGGGCAACAACTGTGTAAAGTTTCATGATCCTAGGTCAACCGGTTCTTGACTTAGAGCACGGAAATGGATTTTAAACAAAGTCTGATTGTGACCTTGACCTTTGACCTTGGTGACCCAAAAACAATAGGGCACCTCCTTGGGTCAAGGGCAACAACTGTGTAAAGTTTCATGATCCTAGGTCAAACCGTTCTTGAGTTAGAGCACGGAAACGAAAAAGTCTACGGACGGACGACTGGACGGACGGACGGATGGACGGACTGATGGACGGATGGACGGACGGACTGACAGACAGACAGACATGGTGAAACCAATATACCCCCCTCTACTTCGTAGGTGGGGGGTATAACTAGTGAAGTAAATCGTGCAAGCTATAGAGTTGGTACAAGCTTAGATATGAATTTCTGCTATTTAGCATGAGTCGGTTAAACTTGGAAGCTGCTGCAGATGACAAAATCCATGTTCATAAAGATGGCATTTGTGTATGACGATAAGGCAAAATACATTGAAACCAAAGGAGGAAATCCTGAATATCTTTTCCCTAAGCTTTATTCTGTTGGGGATGTCAAAGCTACAGTATATCTTTTATAGGAAAAGATAGATTTTTATACGCCCGAAGGGTCGTATTATGTTATGGCCCTGCTCGTCTGTCTGTCCGTCTGTCCGTCCGTCTGTCCGTCCGTCCGTTAGCAATTTCTTGTGTGCGCAACTCCTACAGTTTTGATTGGAATTTGATCAAACTTGCCACAATGAATTTCCATGGTGTCTAGTTGTGCATGCTGCTTACGGAATTCAATTAACTCTTTTCATTCTTGAATTATCTGCCCTTGAATTAAAAAAATGCCCATTTTCTTGTGTGCGCAACTCCTCCTCCAGTTTTGATCAGAATTTGACCAAACTTGCCACAATGAATCTCCATGGTGTCTAGTTGTGCACACTGCTTACGGCATTTAGATAACCGTTTCGTTCTTGAATTACCTGCCCTTGAATTTAAGAAAAAAAGCCCATTTTCTCAAAAATGCCCATTTTCTCCTGTGCGCAACTCCTACAGTTTCAACCAAAATTTAATCAAACTGGCCACAATGAATCTCTATGGTGTCTTGTTGTGCAAACAAAACTTTGATAACTTTTCATGTTTGAATTATCTGCCCTTGAATTGAAAAAATGGCCAATTTTACTGACAAGCCCCTCTTGGGCGTATATGCGCTGCTCTGCGAAGCTCTTGTTATCTATACATGTAAGAAAATAACAGTTTCATGTTTCAAGAGTTGAAAATTATGAAAGTAAAAGCTATTTCAAGTGTTAGCCACTTGAAAGTTGAAGTGCTCGGACAGTTTGACATTATAATAGAATGGGTGCAGTCGGTAATGGGCCTATTGTAATAGGTCCACTTTAGCGCTAAATGACTGTTTATACTAAAATAAGTACAAAACATAACCCTTGATTTGTCTCTAGATATTGTCGGCTTTCGCAGAAAACATTGACAAAGATCGGTCTGCACAAATATGCAGTCTGATCTTTGCCTATGTTTCTTTATGATCATATTCCTTGCATTTATTTTCTTGATATTGTACAAAGATGAGACTCAAATGAATGGCTCCTAACAATATATGTAACCCATTCCCAAAGGGCAAAATTGTAAGAAGGTCAGAATTCAAAGATGTTGCAGACGACAATTTCAACTGAGTTAAATACAATTTAAACTTTTTGATATTTTTGGGTAGAAAACAGTGTGGAAAATGAAGAAAAAGCTTATCACAAGCAATTTGTTCATTTTCCACAATGTTTTCCAAAGCCATTTTGTAGAGAGTTTAAGAGAGTCATTGTGTGGGAATGGGTTAAATTAAATTTACATCACAACCTAAGTTTCATAATAAATGGTTTATGTTCTATCAATTTCATATTTCTTTTTAATAATGTTATGGTGTTTTTCCCCATTATTGATACATAAATATACAGAAATACTGTATTCTAGAATATTGTATTTTCCATCCATATCTTTCTGTAAAAATTGATAAAACAGTCTTTTTCATGTCAATTTACGTGGTAGGATGGACAATTTACATAATATTACGATATTTTATTGCGCCAATCTACAATATTTTATGGCGTTTTATGGAAATGAGTTCCAGGAAAATATGTGAACTTATTACCATTGGGAAATGAGCTATTATGGTATAAAAGTATAATGCCATAATTGATAGCATCTTTTGCACTTTTTCCAAGAATAATTTACTTACAGAATTGGCATTTTATATAATCATGCACTCAAACTTACAAAATAATGTTTGTAATGTCTTCATAAACTGAGCCCTGGATATCTTCAGTTTAGTCGGCCCTTTTGGCATCAAGGATTAATATTGCATCCACATGTGGTTCTTTTCTTAGCACAGTACATAACAAGGGCCGATCCAGGTATTTTTCCCGGGGGGGGGGGGGGGGGGGGGGGGGAGGGGGGGGGGGGGGGTCATCCGATCCTTAACCCCTTTTCGCCAAATTCCAGGGGGGGTCAGGACCTCCTGACTCCCCCCACCCTCTAGATCCGTGCATGCAGATAGAGGTCATACCATGAAGGATTAAATATAACAGCGGTTTATCGTGGCACACAAGGACGAATGACGCAGCTTATTTAGGACATAACCAGTAATCTTTTTGATAACCCATTTTTTCGCCTAATTCCGGTGGTGGGGGGGGGGGGGGTCATGACCCCCTGACCCCCCCCCCCCTCTTGATCCGCGCATGCATAAACTTCTATTAATTTTGTTTCATTCCAGTTTTTGTTATTTTGCAAATAGATTAATCTTTTTGCACTTTTTACACTTACATTCCTGTTACAATACTCAAGTTTAACGACCTTATTTCATCTGTCTTCCTGTTTTAAATATTAGAGATTTCAAAAATAGAATCAGCGTAAACAAACAGTTTTCATGTTTGTTTATAGAGCTACCTGCAATGTTGCCAAATTAATCAAGGGGATGAGAAAGAAAATGACATTTAAATCGAACCTGCAGTATTATGTAAATTTATTATTTCCCAAACGAGAAAACTTTAGGGTGATCAAAATTCTAAGGTGTTTCAGACAAGAAAATGAATTATATCAAAAGAAGAAAGTATTCATGCTATAGCCCAAAAAATATTGAGGCAAAAGGAGAAAGTGCTGGTCACCAGCACTTTCTTCTTTTGCCTCAATGTTTTCACAAGCATTTTCTATTAGGGTCATTTGGGAAAGGGTTAATTCTGTCTGTGTTTCAAAGAAAACAGCCAGTTAAAAGGGACCACCATCATGGTGGATAATCACCTGATCAAATTTTTTCAGAAAATCTTCAATAATTTTGTAAATACTGGACCGATTTGAATTTGGTTTGAAGCAGAGAATGTGGACAGACGTCAAACATTAGATGGACGTGATTGATTTTTGAAAAATCATCAGATAAAAAAGTTATTGAAGATAACCCAAAATTTTAGTTTATCTTCAATAACTTTTTTATCAGTTGATTTTTTTAAAAATCTACCACATCCATGTTATTTCTGACATTTTTCGACATTCTCTGCTTCAAACCGAATTCAAATTGGTCAAGTATTGACAAAGTTATTAGAGATTATCGGAAATTCTAAGTCACATGATTATACACTGTGACCATGAGCACTATAAATATGATAGAATATACCATCTAAGTTTCCGATTGAACTGTGTGGTTATGGTCAGGAGGTGCCATATTATCAAGAGGAACCAAGTTCAATCCCTTGCTGCAGAGGTTGATTTTGACTCGGCAATGATTCATTAATTAATGTCTGCAGGTGTTATTCTGAATGGTTGGAAATAAGTATATTTAAACTTTTATAAGATGGTGCAAACCATGGTCATCCAGGTTTTATTTAGCAACTTTCATAATCACTTATCAGTTTTATCTGAGATATTTTCTTTCCATAATGCTTAAGATGCATCATGCCATCCCTAGGAACTGAATATTTTGATAGCGAAACATAGAAGATCCAAATTATCCTATGGCGAAAGGATTAGTATTTTGCTGTTATACACACTTTCTGTCTTTGATACTGATAAGCCCATTTATCTGCTATGTCTATCAGAATCAGTTTATCTATGTAGCAGTGCTGTTTCAAAACAAACATTAGTATTATTACTTTCTAATATCACCAGGTATGAAAATTAACATCTTTCCTTTTATCATACCCTTTTCATTCTGTACTGGCCAAGGTCTTAGCGCAATTGGTAGCACATCTGCCTCTCATTCGAGAGGTACCGGGTTTGATACCCGGCTGCGGCAAATACCCTTTCTGACAAAAAATATCACCCATCAATGGTTTGATGTTGTGAACTTATGTGGGGGAGCAGCTGGAGTCTTGGTGAGGTTGTTGTGGTAGTACTGGTATGAGAAACAACAGGAATCCATGGTTAAGCGCTCCAGCCGTGATATGACCGTAGCAGTTGAAAACAGGGTAAAACCCTAATAACTAACTAACTTCACTCTGCACCTCTTTTCCAACATTTGATCATAAATCATTTAAGTTCTCTGCATCTGGATTTAAGATAATCACATATTTTGGAACGGATTATAGGTTCTATGTTGAAGATCACTTCTAGATGCCCAACAGTTTCATGGTTCTGTAAACATGATTAAAAAAATATCATGGAGAGTAGATTCACCTCTATAAAGATGATCAAATAATATGACAAGAAAACCAGGCTTCTTTGTATAGTAAATATGGTTTTACAAGTAACATTGTATACCCACAACATAGGACAAGTTTACAACAGTTACTATGTCCTGGGGGAGAGGGTTAACTTAAAATACCCAACAGTTTCACGGTTCTGTAAACACTGTGTTGTAAGTTGTACGTTAGGTTTGTGCAGTCATTCAAAGATGGCGACAACAATACAGCATGAGAGGTAGGTGTCATAGTTTTTCATTGATAAATTTCTTAAACGGTCGTATCTTGCCTTGATACTGATATCATTATACAGGGGAAATGTATACCTATCAACGGTTCTATATATCAAAGTTCCAGTGTTGTCCTATCGTACTCAGTCGTTGTGCAAAGACAGCCCAACACGGAAAACTTTTTTCGAAGCGAGAAAGTTGCCCTTTTAAGGATGATTACATAGTAATCAGCGAACTAGGGAACAAACTATTGCTCTAACTTGGATGTTTTTATCATGCTCTTTTCTATGGTTACTGTTATTTTACACAAAAATGTCTAGAATGACTACAAACACCGTGTTTATTAAATGGCCAGACAACGGTGTAGTCACAGTGAAAATATGCAGACACAACGGTGCAGTTTGTGTGTTTTATGTACGGTGTGGTTATATTTTCATAACAAATTGTGAACGGTGTAGACATAATGCAATTGTGAACGGTGTAGACTTGAAGTAATACAGAACTTATCATTTCTGGAATGATAATATTGTTATGTTTAAAGATAACGTTTTCACGGCTGGGAATCATGTTTTACAATTACTACCGAAATTCTTCAACAATTATGTTAATATGTGACTGACTTGTAAATGCTTTGCAGCAAAGAAGGTGACAATATGTCTACAAAATATACTTTAATCAAAATATACTTTAATCAGAATAGAGAAAGAATCTAGTTTCCTTGCTAATTGTCAAAGCAATTCCGTAAGGGTCAAATAGTAGAAATTACCAAGAATCTGCCGGCGTCTGTTTTATTTTTTTCTTTTATTTTCAGTGCCATGCTGTTCACTTATTACTACTGTCATTTCGAATTGAGTTTCGAAAAGGTTGTGAAGCATTCGGAACAGGACCATTCCAGTCAGATATTAAAAGTGCACTGGGGGGAGATCAATGATCAGACAGGTCAAAAAGATTTGAAAACTCTGAACTTTAGTATAATTCCTGATATTATCAAGAAGTCAGACTAGGACATCATCCCCATTTGCGAGCATAGAATACACAAGATAGACCTCATCAATGTAGAAAAAAGGATTTTGGAGTTAACAATCTTTCTATCGATGATATCCCCAATTTTGAATGAATGAGTCCTGAACATAAAAAATGACGAAGTTCAACACCCCATAAAGTCGTTCAAAAAGCTCCGACCTTAATTCCTGATATTTCCATTGGACGTGCTAAAACAGATGAAACGGATAGGGTCTCTTCTCTTTCCCCACGAGAACATGAAAACAATGGCTGAAATGAACAGTTTGTTCCCAGATGTGATTAAGTCATTGAGAAGCGTAGATCAACTTGGTATTTGTTTATCTTGGTCAATGAAGGTCGGCTCTCGATGGAAAACATTGCATTTCATTTATTTATGGATGTGTGTAAGTTACCCTGTCTTGGGAGTACTTCAATGCGTTTTACTCCAGTAGTCAAACGGTTTTGGCGAATAGAATATTGTCTTTTTCATTGCAAATGGTTACATTTTATGAGTGGGCCCAAAAAATCTTGGTCAGAAAATTGTCAGTGCTGAAGAAGAAGTTCATTACGTATGAAAATTCCAAAATGAATTTTGCAGTTCCAGAATTCTATTTTCAAGACTTTTTTTTACTTCAGTCGAACAAGACGAAAAAAGGCCCAAATGTTTATGAAACAAATTTATAATTTATGTTTTGTTGATTGAATCCTTTATTTTGGATAAAATCAGAATTTTCAATGAGGGGTCAATTTGAAAACAAGATACATTTCGATCAATAATTATCATACTCCATGAGTTGAAATCATTTCATTAATTACAAGAATTGTGTGTAATAACCAATTAAAACAGTTACAAAGAAAAATTCAAAGCCAGAGCCGAAATTTCGAATCTACAAATCAAATGAACGGATGAACAAGAAATTTGCCGTTGCACTTAACATGGCTTCAAAATGACGGTTATCGTATGTCTTGTTTGATATTTTGTGATGGTATTCCTTGTGATTATCATTTCCGTCAGATGTTTATTCAATCACAAATAACAAAAATGTCTTCCGAATATTAAATCAAACATACATTGAACTGTTTAAGGCTTAGGTGAATGAAGAAAAGAGAAAACATATTTCCTTGACTTTTGTTTTCGTTTACTTTGAGGATGGCGGCGTTTTCATCTAGGGAGAGATCTGAGTTTTCTAAGACCAAAGTATTTGAGGGAGATAAAACAGATGTGCAGATGATCTGCTATCTGTTAGAGCTAGTTCGCCCTATACAACATACCAAGTCTACACCGTTCACAATTTGTTGTGAAAATAATAACTACACCGTACAGATAACACAGAAACTGCACCGTTGTGTCTGCATATTTTCACTGTGACTACACCGTTGTTTGGCCATTTAGTAAACACAGCGTTTGTGGTCATTCTAGACATTTGTGTGTGAAATAACGGTAACCATAGAAAAGAGCATGTTTAAAACATCCAAGTTAGAGCAATAGTTTGTTCCCTAGTTCGCTGTTTACTATGTAATCATTCTGAAAAGACTAACTTTCTCGCTTCGAAAAAAGTTTTCCGTGTTGGGCTGTGTTTGCACAACGACTGAGTACGATAGGACAACACTGGTACTTGGCTATATAGCACCGTGAATAGGTATACATTTCTCCTGTACAATGATATCAGTATCAAGACAAGATACGGCCATTTAAGGAAATTATCGACGAAAAACTAAGACACCTACCTCTAACGATTTTCCACCGACGCCATCTTTGATTGACCACTCAAAACTTCCGTACAAACTACACAAATCTAACGTACAACTTACAACACAGTGGTAAAGATGATTATAAAAATATCATGGATATTGGACTCATAGGAAGGTGGTGTAGTCTAAGATCAGACTGCATGTATAATATTGTGCAGGCTGATCTTTGTCTACACCTGCTGCCTAGGCCAAAAGTATCTGATCAGCAACTTTATTTTACGATTGGAAAGGGTTAAAGATTCTGGTTCTAGACTCCCAACAGTTTCATGGTTCTGTAAACATGATTATAAAAATATCATGGAGAGAAGATTCATAGGTGGTGTAGACTAAGATCAGACTGCATGCAAATGCAGTTAATCTTTGTCTACATCTCCTGGCAAGGCCAAACAATCTGATCAGAGACTTTGTGTAACATAGGCAAGGGTTAAAGATTCTGGTTCTAGACTCCCAACAGTTTCATGATTCTGTAAACATGATTATAAAAATATCATGGAGAGAAGACTCACCTCTATAAAAATGATCAAATAACATGACAAGAAAGTCAGGCTTCTTTGTATAGAAAATATGGTTTTACAATTAACATTACATTACCCACAACATAGGACAAGTTTAAAACTATGTCATGGGGGCAAGAGTTAACTGTAGACGCCCAACAGTTTGATGGTTCTGTAAACATGATTATAAAAAATATCATGGACCTCTATAAAGGTAATCAAATAGCTTGATAAGTAATCCAGTCTTCTTTGTATAGTAAATATGGTTTTACAATTAGATGCTAGTGTATCATTGCATATCAACAATGTTTGAAATGTTGCAAATTGTGGTCAAAATCTTATTATACAAAGCTACTGATAAGAAGATAGTAAATATGCCACCGAATCAGGATCAAGGGGGGGGGGCATATTATTTGACTTGTGTCAGTTTGTCTGTCTGTCTGTCCGAAAACTTGACTGGCCTTTTTGGGGGCATTTGTGTTTCACAAACATATCTTGTTTTTCATCAAATGGTTACCCATAACATAGGGTTTTAATTTGAAATAACAAATAATGTCTTTACCCTCCCCCCTTTTATCCGTTGCTCTGTTTATGAGCTGCCTGAATTTTAGTAAAATCTGTCATGAAAATGGCAGTCTTCAAAAATGCATTAGATGTCAGGTAATGAAAAGACAGGTGTTTATGATTAAAACATTAACATTTTAAATGTATTGTTATAATTTGTTCAATCCAGGTGGTCTAACTTCTTTCTCTGTTGTCATCAACATAGCGAATTCATTAATTGTGTAGTACTGTAATAATTTTAATGGTGTTCAGTAATTAATTCCAGTTGGTTACCTTTTAGTTTAATCACATGTTTTATGCTAGAATTATTACAGAATTATTGCAGTTGTAGGGTGGTTATTATTAACCTATGTCACATACAAGTCTAGCATTTTTTCTGGATGATTGAACCTTAACCCTTTCCCAAACGGCCAAAATTTGGATTTTTCCTATTTGAATGTTGCTGAAAACGACAAAATAGATGTTGTTAAAGAAAAGATTTGTGTATAATATAACACAGAAAATATTGAGGCAAAAGGAGAAACTGCTGGTTGTCAGCAGTTTCTTCTTTTGTTTCAATGTTTTCCCTAGCCATTTCTATTAGGGACGTCAAAACCAGGTCTTGTTTTGGAAAGGATTATTGTTGAATTAATTTACTGATTTTCCAGATGACAAATATGTAAAGATTTTATTGAAATGAGTAACAATAAAGAAATGTATTTATTCATTCAGTTTTGAAGTAGATCTAATTGTATTAACTGGTCTCTATAGCTTATAAAATAAATTAAAATAGATAAAATGAAAGAAAGGGACGAAAAAGAAGAAATTTGTCAGTATTCTAGTCCTTACGTCTCATTTAAAGCTGTGGCCATAAGTGCAAATGGTAGTGCATCAGATTCACACTCATGAAGTCCCGGGTTCCATCCGGTGCTGTGACAAACTTTCTTTCTGTCATGATTGTCACTCACTACCAATGGTATGGTCTTAAGCCACCAAAGTTTGCCAAAAATGACACATGTATCTTTTTTTACACTGAAAATTTTAGGGAAAATCCAATTTAGCCCCCCTTCCCTATATTTAGACGCATGGGCTTAAGCCATCCCAATATGAAATTGTTTCATACGGGCCTGACCTTTGTGGGCCTGCAATGGCGGACCCAGGATTTCTGTGAAGGGTTTTTTTTTTACAAAAGGGGGGTTCGTTCGTTTTACAATTATTACACAATTTTGACTGAATTTTTGCGTAAAAATGAAATAATCAGGCTTCAGATGGGGGTTTCCCCCCCCCCCCCCCCTTCCCGGAATCCTCTCTGGATCTGCCACTGGCGTATAGACTAGAGACATTAAAAAAGGAACTATCACATACCAATACTTGTGAAGGTGTTGTTTTTTAGCTCCATTGGCCTTTCAGGCCAGCGGGCTATTGTCATGGCGGTGTGTCCGTCGTGCGTCCGTCCGTCCGTGCGTCCGTCCGTGCGTCCGTAAACTTTTTCTTTAAAAATCTTCTTCTCAAAAACTACTGGATAGATTTCAACCAAACTTCACAGGAATGATCCTTGGGTGACCCTCTCTCAGATTCCTTCAAAGAATATGGATTGAACCAGAATAACCTGAGTTATCTGCCCTTGAATGTCAAAAATAGCAGGTTTTGACTAGTTTTCTTCTGAAATCTACAAATATTGAACAATCAAGACAAAACTTTGACAGAATAATGCTGACTACAAGATCTTACCTTGGTAAAATTTTCAGCTTGATCTGAAGTTTACATCATGAGTTATGTGCCCTTGAAATTGACAGAATTGCCATTTTCGGCTCTATTTTGACTTTGTTTTCACTCTAGCAACTACAAATATGGACTAAACAGGACAAAACTTTGACAGAATGATGCTGACTATAAGATCTTGCCTTGGTAAAATTTTCAGCTTGATCTGAATTTTATAGCATGACTTATGTACCCTTGAAATTGCCCAAAATTGCCATTTTCGGCTCTATTTTGCTGGTTTTGACATCATTTTTACTCTAAAATCAACAAATATTAACCAATCAAGACAAAACTTGGACAGAATATATATAAGCATTATATGCTGCCTGGGTGTAAATTTCAGCTTGATCGGAATCTTACGTCATGAGTTATGGGCCCTTGAATTTGACAAAATTGCTATTTTCGACTTTGTTTTCACTCTTACAATCACAAATGTTAACCAATCAAGATGATACTTGGTAAGAATCTTGTTGACAACAAGATCTTGTGTCTTTGTAATTTTTAACATGATCACACTGTTACAATCTGAGTTATGTGCCCTTGAAATTTACAAAATTTCAGTTTACGACACTTTTTCCACTCTTGAAGCCACAAATATTGATTAATATAGACAAAATTTGAATAGAATGATAGTGACCATAAGATCTTGCATGTGTTTAATTTTCGATTTGATTTTAAATATACATACTGAATTATGTGGCCTTGAATATGGCAAAATCACAGTTTTCAATTTTATTATCACTCTAACATCCCTAAAATATCAGTCAATAATTTACTTTCTTTTTGCATTGACCACATGATTGCTGCTTTTGACTTTGTTTTTGCTGTAAGAACCACAAGTATTCAAAAATTTAGTCAAAACTTGGATTTAATATTAAAAGAAGTTCTGGCCTGTGGAGCGACTCAAGACCTTCAGGTCTTTCTAGTCATGATTTACAATGTACAAATTAATTCTGATCGAAATGTACATTCACATTTAGAAGGATATAAAAGTCACAAGATATCAAGAAGATGGAACCTATTTAGTAATAAGATGTATCACTATAAATCATGGGGAATGGTTGTAAGCTGACTGGTCAAACAATCTGATGGTGAATGATTACAGAGATTTACAGTGATAAAAGTCATCGCTTGTCATCTGTCCGTGTGTGTTGGTTGTCATCTCACTGTTATACAGATGAAAAATTATCTGCCTCATTGCTTAAGTATAGAAGAAATGAAATGATTAACCCTTTATAAACAGCAAATATTTTTGGGTGGTCAAAATTCAAAGGTGTTTCTTTCCTAGCATAGAAATCTTAAAAAGTGTAAATTATTGATTATCTGCAATTTCTCCTTTTCCCTCAATTTTTCCTATGCTATTCTATACCCATTTTATACATTCTATATCAATTATTTTGTCACCTTTATGACCTGGCAGAGCATCCCTCTATAGCGAATTATAACAAGAGATGCTCTGTCAGGTCATTTATGGAGACCATTAATTACTCCTTTCAAATTAGCCTGGTTTACAATGGTGGGAAAGGGTTAATGCCTTTTTCCTTGGACAAACAGCTTTACGTGTAACACTGGTTCCAACTGTATCCATCTATCTCAATCATCAAGCAATAATACATATTCCTCAAGAAAAATTCAACTTTCTTTTCCCAAACAGCAACATTTTGGTTTGCATACATGATCCAGATTGAAAGCTGCAGCAGACAACAAATGGATGTATACAATATAACTCAGAAAATATTGAGGCAAAAGGAGAAAATGCTGGTTATCAGCATTTTCTTCTTTTGCCTCAATGTTTTCCCTAGCCTTTTCTATTGCAGGTGTTAAAACCATGTCTGGTTTCGGAAAGGGATACTGGATAATAATAAATATTCCTCCAGAGAGATTCAACTTTCCTTTTAGATCCATAAATCTTCACAGCCGTCAAAACAAAAAAATATTTGCAGCGAAAATAGAAACTGATATGCCCTCAAGCACTTCTGGTTTCCTCATTTTCTGTAAAAAATCTAGGACTCTATTCTAGACACTGCACTTTAACAGATGTCTGCACACAAAACAAGATACAGCAAATAAAACAGTGAATGGATATCAATATGGGAAAATCGCGAAAAATTATTGTTTAAGTACATAAATTTATAAATGATTATCATAATCATGCTTATGCGATGATTTTACAATGAGCCCATATGAATTGTAATAACATCTTTGATAATTGTGCAATTTAAGATGCTTGCCCAGGATTTTAACACTGCATATTGTACTTTTTGTTAGACTTTAACCCATTACTGCACAATGAAGCATTTTGACTCCCTCACAAGAAAAGGCTTGGGAAATCATTTTGGAAAAAGAAAAAAAATGCTTTTGACAAGCAATTATTACGTTTCCAACAATGTTTTCTAATCCAAAATGAAAGATTTTTAAAATTTCATCAACTTGAAATTGTCGTCTACATGCAAGGCCTTTCCGATTGGAACTTTTCAAAATTTTGCCTGTCTGGTAAAAGTCATGATTCAATACACTTTTTGTAAGAAAAAAGTAAGAAATGTCAACCTAAGTTGTCTGCCTATAGGTTTTCCACAGCTAAATAACACTATTTTCCCCTTCAGAAACAGTCAGATAAGTGTTTAAAGTAAGTGGTATGACAAAAACATTGTTGCATCACTAATGATGCAAATTGACATTGAGGAACTCATATTTCTGCCAAAATAATAGATAATAATCAGTGTACTTAGTTACTCAAGACATTTATAATGGTGTCTACGTGGAAAACAAAGCTAGGTATTTCTGTGCTCCTATTGTATTGTTACTGTTGCATAAATATTCAAACTTATTCATTAAAACTGTAAAATAATGTTAAGTGTTCATGAGACCCTATGTTGTTGGTACTCGTCGAGACTATTCATATGAGTACCACAACATAGGATTTTATTGTAAAATGACTTACAACGCTTTCTCTCCCTCTTTTCTGTTACTCTGTCAAGACATTATTTATCTGTGTACTTAGTTACTCAAGACATCTATAATGGTGTATAGCGGAAAACAAAGCTTTCTGTACTCCTTATGTATTGTTATTGTTGTTTGATATTTTAGACTTATTCTAGAGTCATATATTATAGGGTTAATGCACGTTTTTGAGGTCGTTAACATTCTCAGAGGCCCAAAAAATGCGTTATTGCCTGAGACCGAAGGTCGAGGGCGATAACCCATTTTGTGGGCCTCTGAGAATGTTAACGACCGAAAAAACGTGAATTGACGCTATTATTGCATAAAATATGAAGAATTTGCAAAGAAATGTAATAAAATAAGACGAATAACTGAAAAGCTTTGTGAAAATTTAGCCACATTTTCACCGACAGACACCAGAGTTTTCCGGCATTCGACTCGACATATATCGAGTAAGTCCGATATCCACTAGACGGGCCGTTAGATTTTCATCGTGTAGCTATAGTGTAGTCAAGTTTCATCGCATTTTTACTGACATAATCTTCATTTGGGTTGGCGAAATCGTAACAATATTCGACTAAGTTTTCTTTTGGAAACATACTCTGGATATTCTAACGTTCATTTCAGTGCGGGTACAGTAATAAAACAAAAGGTCGGAACTTCCGAGGTAGATCTCTGGTTCATTTCAGACATTCGTTCATTTCGATAAAAAACAAAGTTGTAAAGGAAAAATTGCAGTAACTAAAAGAAGAACAAGAAACACATAGGCTTACCATCACATTTGACCTAGACCACAACCACTCAATTCTAATTTATATTCTTCCATGTCCACGAAATCCACTTTTAGTTCAAAATCTGTCAGCTGCCCGTTTGTTTACCTTTTGATTCCAAGAATTAAACCTACGTCACTATATTACGTCATCAGATATGGTTACACTGGGAGACCTAGTTTAATTGGGGTATAAACTGGAAATGGGGTCTTATAAGAATTTACATCGCGGAAAAGGGAAATGACAAAATTTCAGCTTTATTTTCAATTTTCTGAAGCACTCACAACAAATCCCCGGTCGAGGATATGTGAATGCAAAATCGGTCCGATAATGCACGTGAATTTACTGAATAACGACCGTTTTTGACAATATCAGACTGATTTTTTGCTTGTTATCCAATGCCAATAACAGACTGAAAACACACATTTTAGGCAATAATTATACTTATGATGAATATAATCAAAAAGAAATGTTGGCCAATGTTCGTCTGCTATGTTGTGGTACAATGTAAATCTTCTTGCAATATTGCAGTCATGTTATGCATCAAAATTTTGCAGAAACTTGTTGAAGCGCCTCTGATTGCACATCTGTTTAGATGTTAGTGCCTATATTTCTGAGATATTGAAAAACAGTGTTTCGAGGGCATTCTCATAAAAGTTATGCCTTTCAGCTCAATTCTGTTGTCATAATTATCATCACTAAATATACAGCTGTATAATATATAGGTCTCCATAAATGAACTGCTATTAGCTGAAGATGCTCTGCCAGGTCTTTTATTGTGAGCTCTAACTTACCGATTGATGTATGTTCTCGCAACAGATAATAGAGTTTTGGAAGTGATAGTTAACCCTTTCCCAAACAAGACTTGGTTTTGACGCCCCTAATAGAAAATGCTTGGGAAAACATTGAAACAAAAGAAGAAACTGCTGATAATCAGCAGTTTCTCCTTTTGTCTCAATATTTTCTATGCTTTATTTTACACAAATTATGTCTTTGATAACTTCAATTTTGTCATTTGTGACAGTTTTTGAAGTGGATCGCCCTGAAAATTTGCTGTTTGGGAAAGGGTTAACACTCATTACAACAAGAGCATGACTGTTTGTGCAATGCATCTTTCTAAATTGACTGATTTCATCTTCAGCAAAGACTGTTGGCACCTTAAGACAATTAGGTGATACATTCAAACAAATGTACATAATTCATTTACACAATTTATGTATGTTCCTACAAGCAATAATAACTTCAGAAACGATAATTAGCTCATAAGAAGAAGAGCTTGACTGTTTTTGCAATACAATGTATCTTTTAAAATTGACTGACTTCATCTTCAGCAAAGACTCTTGGCACCTTTAGACAATTGGGTGATACATCCATCCAATAGATTTAACCCTTTCCCAAGCAAGTTTTGGTTTTATCTTCTTAACTTAAAAACCGTGGGAAAACATTGAGGCAAAAGAAGAAAATGCTGATAACCAGTATTTTGTCCTTTTGCTTGAATATTTTCTTTCCGTTATCAGACAAAAATCATAATTATCTTTATCAAAATCCATTTCGTCATCTGCAACAGGTTCTGAATTGAATCTGTCTAAAATTTTGCCATTTAGAAAAGGGTTAACTAGCTGGAGTAATGAGATTGTCTTCCCTAAATGCTTATTTGCTAGAACAGGGGTCCTGAGTTAAAAGATATTTGTACAACTGGAGAAAAGTTAATTACATCAAACATGCAAAAAACAGCAAAAATGAGTTTCAGAAGTTTCACTTAATGAATGTAAAATGACATGGTAAAATTCGTAGAATGTTTGGAGTCTGACATGATGCATGTTTTAAACCTTTCCCAAATGGTAAAAACTTTGGTCATGTCCAAATTTAAAGGTATCACTTAAGACCAGACAAATATTACTAGAAATCAAATTATTACATCTAATAGCATAGAAATGCTTGAGAGAAAAGGAGGAAATGCTGATGATCAGCATTTTCTCCTTTACCTACATGGGCTTCTAATCCAATATGGATTCTAGAATGACGTCAAAACTAGGGTTTGTTTGGGAAAAGGTTAGCAATATGGCAAAATCTTGTTGATATCTTGCACATGTTCGGAAAGATTAAAAAGACAAAGTCGGTGCACATATGCAACAGTGAAATATGCCCAGCCACAAATTCAGTATCTTTAAAGTATATTAAAAGTACAAATGAAGTCCTCTGTTAGAGTATAAGTGAGGTACAATAGAAGCACATACTTCTTCTGTACTTTAGCTTTTTATCAGAAATGTACCTATTTAAATATACAGCTAAAGTTCTATTGAAGCACGTCTGAAATATGCTAATTATGCTTTAAATGTACTTCGAAGTACAACTAAAGTCCCATACTTCTTTTGAAGCGCGTCTGAAATATGTTAATTAGGCAGAAGTACAACTAAAGTACACACACTGAAGTACATTTGAAGCATATCATAAAAGCTTCACAGGAAGTACTACTGAAGTACATTCAAAGTATATTTTCATCAGTGCTCAAGGTGGTGCCTCAAAGATGCTTTACCATATGATGTACAACAAATGATTGTAATATGTGGGTGGGGAATGGTAAAAAATAGAACTTTAAAATTTGTTAAATTTAGTCAGAAGAACACTCACCAAAGTTGCCTTAGATCTCTCTACTTGGTCTTTCCATTAAGTGAATCCCTTAATATCATGATAATCCATAAGTGTCAAGTTGGAAATTCTGCTCATAAACAGTTTCTTTCAAAAAATGTCAGACAAGTAAAATTCCCTCCAATTTTCTTAAGAGGAAGTGACCTCATATATATAGACTGGAACTGGACTGAAATTAGACTGGGAATATTCTTAGGTACAGTTAAATTACTTGGTACTTCTAAAGAAGTCCCACCTACAGTAAGTTTAGTTTCTGAAGTACATTTAAAGTACCTAGTGCTTCTTGAGAAGTCCCACCTACAATAATTTAAGTTTCTGAAGTATATCTATGTATAGAGGCAACCCTCAAGCCAAAATTTTCTAAACGTAAACCTAGAGAAGTCTTTATCTACAGCAAAGCAAACTGGAATCTTTTGAGGGAAAAAATGGATTGCTTCAAGACTTCATTCTTAATCAGTTTTGCAGGAAAGACAGTACAAACCCTTTGGGAAGAATTCACTACTGCTTTAGAAAACAACATGAAAGACTGCATCCCAAGGAAAATTCTAAAAGGTAAATCCTCACTTCCCTGGATAACGCAAGACATCAGACGTACAAGTAGACGAAGAAACAAACTTTACTGCAGGTATAAAAGGTCAAAAAATATAAATGACAGGAATAGATATCTCCAATTTAGGCATGCCTGCAGGAAAAAGATAAAACTGGCACATGAACAATATTTGAATGGCATAATTGGTGCAGGTCAAGATGAGTCTTCGCCTAAATCGGTTAACTCTAAAAAACTATTCTCTTATCTGAAACATTCAAGGCAAGACAATCAAGGAATTGCTCCGCTCCTGTCAAATGGAAAACTGGTCTCCGATACAAAAGAAAAGGCAAATATTCTGAACAAGCAATTCCAGTCAGTTTTCACCCCCAAATCTCCTCTCAGTTTAGCACAATTATGCCAGATGAAAGCAAATGACAAGACAGACAAACAACAGACAGATGATCCACGGGAAGACATTCTTTCTAACCTCACAATCTCATCAGATGGTATAAAAAAGCTCCTAAAAAACCTCAAACCTGACAAAGCAGCTGGCCCCGACAAAATTAAACCACTAGTTTTGAAAGAACTACACGAGCAGATAGCACCAATCTTTCAGGTAATCTTCTCTGTTTCCCTGGAAACTGGCCAGGTGCCTCTGGATTGGACTGCGGCTAATGTGGCACCGCTGTACAAGAAGGGAGATAAATCAAACGCGGCTAACTACCGCCCAATATCTCTCACTTGTATAGCGTGTAAGCTAATGGAACACATTGTTGCATCCAATCTTGTCAGGTTCCTGGACAGAAATCACATCCTGTATGACCTCCAACATGGTTTCAGGGAAAAACGATCAACAGAAACCCAACTCTTGATGCTCGTGGAGGACCTGGCAAGATCAGCAAGCCAAGGTATGCAAACAGATCTGATCCTTTTAGATTTCAGTAAGGCTTTCGACATGGTGTCCCACGAGAAGTTGCTGTATAAGTTGCACTCATATGGTGTCCAGGGACCTGTCCTCTCCTGGATCAGGTGTATCAGTTTATCTTGGCCCCTGGGCAGCTTGGCCCCCGGGGGCTAAGCTACCCGCGGGCAGCTTGGCCCCCGGGGGCCAAGCTACCCCGGGGTATCTTAGCCCCCACCCTGGGTAGCTTGGCCCCCACCTAAAATCTTTTTCCAGAGTCCCCTAAAATACAAAACAATGTCTGTAAATGTTACGCCTACTGTTAAATGAAAAGAAAAACCGAAGTTTAATGTGTTTTGGTCAAATTAATTTTTCGCCTTTTTTGGTGGAGAATAAGGGCGGGGGCCAAGCTACCCAGGCCTGTATCAGTTTATCTTGGCCCCTGGGCAGCTTGGCCCCCGGGGGCCAAGCTACCCCGGGGTATCTTAGCCCCCACCCTGGGTAGCTTGGCCCCCACCTAAAATCTTTTTCCAGAGTCCCCTAAAATACAAAACAATGTCTGTAAATGTTACGCCTACTGTTAAATGAAAAGAAAAACCGAAGTTTAATGTGTTTTGGTCAAATTAATTTTTCGCCTTTTTTGGTGGAGAATAGGGGCGGGGGCCAAGCTACCCAGGCCTGGGTAGCTTGGCCCCCACCTAAAATCTTTTTCCAGAGTCCCTCAAATTACAAAACAATGTCTGTAATTGTTACGCCTACTGTTAAATGAAAAGAAAAACCAAAGTTTAATGTGTTTTGGTCAAATTAATTTTTCGCCTTTTTTGGCGCAAAATAGGGGCGGGGGCCAAACTACCCAGGCCTGGGTAGCTTGGCCCCCACCTAAAATCTCTTTCCAGAGTCCCTCAAATTACAAAACAATGTCTGTAAATGTTACGCCTACTGTTAAATGAAAAGAAAAACCAAAGTTTAATGTGTTTTAGTCAATTTAATTTTTCGCCTTTTTTGGCGCAGAATAGGGGTGGGGGCCAAGCTACCCAGGCCTGGGTAGCTTGGCCCCCACCTTAAATCTTTTTCCAGAGTCCCCCAAAATACAAAACAATGATGTAAATGTTACGCCTACTGTTAAATGAAAAGAAACACCAAAGTTTAATGTGTTTTGGTCAAATTAATTTTTCGCCTTTTTTTGGCGCAGAATAGGGGCGGGGGCCAAGCTACCCAGGCCTGGGTAGCATGGCCCCCACCTAAAATCTTTTTCCAGAGTCCCTCAAATTACAAAACAATGTCTGTAAATGTTACGCCTACTGTTAAATGAAAAGAAAAACCAAAGTTTAATGTGTTTTGGTCAAATTAATTTTTTCAACTTTGTGGCGTAGAATAGGGGCGGGGGCTAAGCTACCCAGGCCTGGGTAGCTTGGCCCCCACCTAAAATCTTTTTCCAGAGTCCCTCAAATTAAAAAATAATGTCTGGAAATGTTACGCCTACTGTTAAATGAAAAGAAAAAACAAAGTTTAATGTGTTTTGGTCAAATTAATTTTTCGCCTTTTTTGGCGCAGAATAGGGGCGGGGGCCAAGCTACCCAGGCCTGGGTAGCTTGGCCCCCATCTAAAATCTTTTTCCAGAGTCCCTCAAATTAAAAAACAATGTCTGTAAATGTTACGCCTACTGTTAAATGAAAAGAAAAACCAAAGTTTAATGTGTTTTGGTCAAATTAATTTTTCGCCTTTTTTGGCGCAGAATAGGGGCGGGGGCCAAGCTACCCAGGCCTGGGTAGCTTGGCCCCCACCTAAAATCTTTTTCCAGAGTCCCTCAAATTACAAAACAATGTCTGTAATTGTTACGCTTACTGTTAAATGAAAAGAAAAACCAAAGTTTAATGTGATTTAGTCAAATTAATTTTTCGCCTTTTTTGGTGTAGAATAGGGGTGGGGGCCAAGCTACCCAGGCCTGGGTAGCTTGGCCCCCACCTAAAATCTTTTTCCAGACTCCCTGAAATTACAAAACAATGTCTGTAAATGTTACGCCTACTGTTAAATGAAAAGAAAAACCGAAGTTTAATTTGTTTTGGTCAAATTAATTTTTCGCCTTTTTTGGTGGAGAATAGGGGCGGGGGCCAAGCTACCCAGGCCTGGGTAGCTTTGCCCCCACCTAAAATCTTTTTCCAGAGTCCCCCAAATTACAAAACAATGTCTGTAAATGTTACCCCTATATACGCCCCTATTCTGCGCCAAAAAAGGCGAAAAATTAATTTGACCAAAACACATTAAACTTTGGTTTTTCTTTTCATTTAACAGTAGGCGTAACATTTACAGACATTGTTTTGTATTTTGGGGGACTCTGGAAAAAGATTTTAGGTGGGGGCCAAGCTACCCAGGCCTGGGTAGCTTGGCCCCCGCCCCTATTCTGCACCAAAAAAGGCGAAAAATTAATTTGACCAAAACACATTAAACTTTGGTTTTTTAGCTCACCTGAGCAGAAGTGCTCAAGGTGAGCTATTGTGGTCGCTTTTTGTCCGTCGTCCGTCTGTCCGTCCGTCCGTCCGTCCGTTCACAATTTCTTTAAACATCTTCTCCTCCTATATCAATGGGCCAATTTTTACCAAACTTGGCAGGAATGTTCCTTGGGTGACCCTTCTCAAAACTTGTTCGCTGGATTTTTGATTCGTCAAAAAATGTGGGAGTGGCAGGGCGGGGCTTATCAGACTAAGAGAAATCATAAGAAAATTCTTTAAAAATCAACCATTGGGCCAATTTGAACCAAACTTGGCAGGAATGTGCCTTGAGTCACTCTTCTCAAAATTTATTCACAAATTTTTAGATTTGTCAAAAAATGTGGCCGTGGCAGGGAGAAAGGGGCTTATCGGCTTAGAGAAAGCATAAGAAAATTCTTTAAAAATCAACCATAGGGCCCAATTGAACCAGACTTTGCAGGAATGTTCCTTGAGTCACTCTTTACAAAATTTGTTCACACATTTTTACATTTGTCAAAAAATGTGGCCGTGGCAGGGAGAAAGGGCTTATTGGACTTAGAGAAATCAGAAGAAAATTCTTTAAAAATCAACCATTGGGCCCAATTGAAGCAGACTTGGTAGGAATGTGCCTTTAGTCACTGTTTTCAAATTTATTCACAATTTTTTACATTTGTCAAAAAATGTGGCCGTGGCAGGGAGAAAGGGGCTTATCAGACCTAGAGAAATCATAGGAAAATTCTTTAAAAATCAACCATAGGGCCCAATTGAACCAGACTTTGAAGGAATGTTCCTTAAGTCACTCTTTTCAAAATTTGTTCACAAATTTTTCCATTTGTCAAAAAATGTG
>CAVMGG010000200.1:7500-20000 GCA_963680895.1 Fragum sueziense
AGTCAGTCAGTCACTGAGTCAGTCAGTCTGTCGGTGGGTGGGTCAGTCACTGAGTCAGTCAGTCTGTCGGTGGGTGGGTCGGTCTGTGGGTGGGTCGGTCTGTGGGTGGGTCAGTCGGTCGGTCGGTCGGTCGGTCGGTCGGTCGGGTCGCGTCGGGTCGGGTCGGGTCGGGTCGGGTCGGGTCGGGTCGGGTCGGGTCGGGTCGGGTCGGGTCGGGTCGGTCGGTCGGTCGGTCGGTCGGTCGGTCGGTCAGTCAGTCAGTCAGTCAGTCAGTCAGTCAGTCAGTCAGTCAGTCAGTTAGTCAGTCAGTCAGTCAGTCAGTTAGTCAGTTAGTCAGCTACTCAGTCAGTCAGTCAGTCAGTCAGTCAGTCAGTCAGTCAGTCAGTCAGTCAGTCAGTCAGTCAGTCAGTCAGTCAGTCAGTCAGTCAGGCAGTCAGTCAGTCAGTCAGTCAGTCAGTCTGCCAGTAGGTCAGCCAGTCAGTCAGTAGGTCATTCTGTCAGTCTGTGGGTCAGCCAGTCCGTCATTAGGTCATTCAGCAGTCAGTCAGTCAGTCAGTCAGTCAGTCAGTCAGCTAGTCAGTCAGCTAGTCAGCTAGTTAGTCAGCTAGTCACTCAGTCTGTCAGACATCTAGTCACTCAGTAGGTTGGTCAGTCAGTCGGTCTTACCGTCGGTCGGTCAGTCAGTCACTCAGTCTGTCAGACAGCTAGTCACTCAGTCTGTCAGACATCTACTCACTCAGTCAGTCAGTATGTCAGCCAGTCAGTCAGTCAGTAAATCAGTCAGTCAGTCACAGTCAGTGAGTCAGTCACAGTAAGTGAGTCAGTCACAGTCAGTGAGTCAGTCAGTGAGTCAGTCACAGTCAGTGAGTCAGTCTGTGAGTCAGTCAGTCATTCAGTCAGTAGGTCAGTCAGTCTGTCTCTCAGTCAGTAGGTCAGTCTGTCAGTAGGTCTTTCAGTAGGTCAGTCATTTGGTCGATCGATCAGTCAGTCAGTTAGTCAGTCTGCCAGTAGGTCAGCCAGTCAGTCAGTAGGTCATTCTGTCAGTCAGTGGGTCAGCCAGTCCGTCATTAGGTCATTCAGCAGTCACTAGGTCAGCCAATCTGTAAGTCAGTCAGTTAGTTGGTCAGTCAGCTAATCACTCAGACTGTAAGACAGCTAGTCACTCAGTCTGTCAGACAGCTAGTCACCCAGTCAGTCAGTCAGACAGCTAGTCACTCAGTCTGTCAGACAGCTAGTCACTCAGTCAGTCAGTAGGTCAGCCAGTCAGTCAGTCAGTAGGTCAACCAGTTAGCAGGTCAAGAGATCAGTCAGTCAGTCAGTAGATCAGCCAGTCAGTCAGTAGGTCAATTTGTCATTCAGTGGGTCAGTCAGTCTGTCTTTAGGTCATCAAGTCTGTCAGTCAGCCAGTCACTCAGTAGGTCAGTCAGTTGCTCAGCCTGTCATTCACTGAGCCAGTCAGTCAGTCACTAAGTCAGTCAGTCTGTCGGTGGGTGGGTCAGTCACTGAGTCAGTCAGTCTGTCGGTGGGTGGGTCGGTCTGTGGGTGGGTCGGTCTGTGGGTGGGTCAGTCGGTCGGTCGGTCGGTCGGTCGGTCGGTCGGTCGGTCGGGTCGGGTCGGGTCGGGTCGGGTCGGGTCGGGTCGGGTCGGGTCGGGTCGGGTCGGGTCGGGTCGGGTCGGGTCGGGTCGGTCGGTCGGTCGGTCGGTCGGTCGGTCGGTCGGTCGGTCGGTCGGTCGGTCGGTCGGTCGGTCGGTCGGTCAGTCAGTCAGTCAGTCAGTCAGTCAGTCAGTCAGTCAGTCAGTCAGTCAGTCAGTCAGTCAGTCAGTCAGTCAGTCAGTCAGTCAGTCAGTCAGTCAGTCAGTCAGTCAGTCAGTCAGTCAGTCAGTCTGCCAGTAGGTCAGCCAGTCAGTCAGTAGGTCATTCTGTCAGTCTGTGGGTCAGCCAGTCCGTCATTAGGTCATTCAGCAGTCATAAGGTCAGTCAGTCAGTCAGTCAGTCAGTCAGCTAGTCAGTCAGCTAGTCAGCTAGTTAGTCAGCTAGTCACTCAGTCTGTCAGACAGCTAGTCACTCAGTAGGTTGGTCAGTCAGTCGGTCTTACCGTCGGTCGGTCAGTCAGTCACTCAGTCTGTCAGACAGCTAGTCACTCAGTCTGTCAGACATCTACTCACTCAGTCAGTCAGTATGTCAGCCAGTCAGTCAGTCAGTAAATCAGTCAGTCAGTCACAGTCAGTGAGTCAGTCACAGTAAGTGAGTCAGTCACAGTCAGTGAGTCAGTCAGTGAGTCAGTCACAGTCAGTGAGTCAGTCTGTGAGTCAGTCAGTCATTCAGTCAGTAGGTCAGTCAGTCTGTCTCTCAGTCAGTAGGTCAGTCTGTCAGTAGGTCTTTCAGTAGGTCAGTCATTTGGTCGATCGATCAGTCAGTCAGTTAGTCAGTCTGCCAGTAGGTCAGCCAGTCAGTCAGTAGGTCATTCTGTCAGTCAGTGGGTCAGCCAGTCCGTCATTAGGTCATTCAGCAGTCACTAGGTCAGCCAATCTGTAAGTCAGTCAGTTAGTTGGTCAGACAGCTAATCACTCAGACTGTAAGACAGCTAGTCACTCAGTCTGTCAGACAGCTAGTCACCCAGTCAGTCAGTCAGACAGCTAGTCACTCAGTCTGTCAGACAGCTAGTCACTCAGTCAGTCAGTAGGTCAGCCAGTCAGTCAGTCAGTAGGTCAACCAGTTAGCAGGTCAAGAGATCAGTCAGTCAGTCAGTAGATCAGCCAGTCAGTCAGTAGGTCAATTTGTCATTCAGTGGGTCAGTCAGTCTGTCTTTAGGTCATCAAGTCTGTCAGTCAGCCAGTCACTCAGTAGGTCAGTCAGTTGCTCAGCCTGTCATTCACTGAGCCAGTAAGTCAGTCACTGAGTCAGTCAGTCTGTCGGTGGGTGGGTCAGTCACTGAGTCAGTCAGTCTGTCGGTGGGTGGGTCGGTCTGTGGGTGGGTCGGTCTGTGGGTGGGTCAGTCGGTCGGTCGGTCGGTCGGTCGGTCGGTCGGTCGGTCGGTCGGTCGGTCGGGTCGGGTCGGGTCGGGTCGGGTCGGGTCGGGTCGGGTCGGGTCGGGTCGGGTCGGGTCGGGTCGGGTCGGGTCGGGTCGGGTCGGTCGGTCGGTCGGTCGGTCGGTCGGTCGGTCAGTCGGTCGGTCGGTCAGTCGGTCGGTCGGTCGGTCAGTCAGTCAGTCAGTCAGTCAGTCAGTCAGTCAGTCAGTCAGTCAGTCAGTTAGTCAGTCAGTCAGTCAGTCAGTTAGTCAGTTAGTCAGCTACTCAGTCAGTCAGTCAGTCAGTCAGTCAGTCAGTCAGTCAGTCAGTCAGTCAGTCAGTCAGTCAGTCAGTCAGTCAGTCAGTCAGTCAGTCAGTCAGTCAGTCAGTCAGTCAGTCAGTCAGTCAGTCAGTCAGTCAGTCAGTCAGTCTGCCAGTAGGTCAGCCAGTCAGTCAGTAGGTCATTCTGTCAGTCTGTGGGTCAGCCAGTCCGTCATTAGGTCATTCAGCAGTCATAAGGTCAGTCAGTCAGTCAGTCAGTCAGTCAGCTAGTCAGCTAGTTAGTCAGCTAGTCACTCAGTCTGTCAGACAGCTAGTCACTCAGTAGGTTGGTCAGTCAGTCGGTCTTACCGTCGGTCGGTCAGTCAGTCACTCAGTCTGTCAGACAGCTAGTCACTCAGTCTGTCAGACATCTACTCACTCAGTCAGTCAGTATGTCAGCCAGTCAGTCAGTCAGTAAATCAGTCAGTCAGTCACAGTCAGTGAGTCAGTCACAGTAAGTGAGTCAGTCACAGTCAGTGAGTCAGTCAGTGAGTCAGTCACAGTCAGTGAGTCAGTCTGTGAGTCAGTCAGTCATTCAGTCAGTAGGTCAGTCAGTCTGTCTCTCAGTCAGTAGGTCAGTCTGTCAGTAGGTCTTTCAGTAGGTCAGTCATTTGGTCGATCGATCAGTCAGTCAGTTAGTCAGTCTGCCAGTAGGTCAGCCAGTCAGTCAGTAGGTCATTCTGTCAGTCAGTGGGTCAGCCAGTCCGTCATTAGGTCATTCAGCAGTCACTAGGTCAGCCAATCTGTAAGTCAGTTAGTTAGTTGGTCAGTCAGCTAATCACTCAGACTGTAAGACAGCTAGTCACTCAGTCTGTCAGACAGCTAGTCACCCAGTCAGTCAGTCAGACAGCTAGTCACTCAGTCTGTCAGACAGCTAGTCACTCAGTCAGTCAGTAGGTCAGCCAGTCAGTCAGTCAGTAGGTCAACCAGTTAGCAGGTCAAGAGATCAGTCAGTCAGTCAGTAGATCAGCCAGTCAGTCAGTAGGTCAATTTGTCATTCAGTGGGTCAGTCAGTCTGTCTTTAGGTCATCAAGTCTGTCAGTCAGCCAGTCACTCAGTAGGTCAGTCAGTTGCTCAGCCTGTCATTCACTGAGCCAGTCAGTCAGTCACTGAGTCAGTCAGTCTGTCGGTGGGTGGGTCAGTCACTGAGTCAGTCAGTCTGTCGGTGGGTGGGTCGGTCTGTGGGTGGGTCGGTCTGTGGGTGGGTCAGTCGGTCGGTCGGTCGGTCGGTCGGTCGGTCGGTCGGTCGGTCGGGTCGGGTCGGGTCGGGTCGGGTCGGGTCGTGTCGGGTCGGGTCGGGTCGGGTCGGGTCGGGTCGGGTCGGGTCGGGTCGGGTCGGGTCGGTCGGTCGGTCGGTCGGTCGGTCGGTCGGTCGGTCGGTCGGTCGGTCGGTCGGTCGGTCGGTCGGTCGGTCGGTCGGTCGGTCGGTCGGTCAGTCAGTCAGTCAGTCAGTCAGTCAGTCAGTCAGTCAGTCAGTCAGTCAGTCAGTTAGTCAGTCAGTCAGTCAGTCAGTTAGTCAGTTAGTCAGCTACTCAGTCAGTCAGTCAGTCAGTCAGTCAGTCAGTCAGTCGGTCAGTCAGTCAGTCAGTCAGTCAGTCAGTCAGTCAGTCAGTCAGTCAGTCAGTCAGTCAGTCAGTCAGTCAGTCAGTCAGTCGGTCAGTCAGTCAGTCAGTCAGTCAGTCAGTCAGTCAGTCAGTCTGCCAGTAGGTCAGCCAGTCAGTCAGTAGGTCATTCTGTCAGTCTGTGGGTCAGCCAGTCCGTCATTAGGTCATTCAGCAGTCATAAGGTCAGTCAGTCAGTCAGTCAGTCAGTCAGCTAGTCAGTCAGCTAGTCAGCTAGTTAGTCAGCTAGTCACTCAGTCTGTCAGACAGCTAGTCACTCAGTAGGTTGGTCAGTCAGTCGGTCTTACCGTCGGTCGGTCAGTCAGTCACTCAGTCTGTCAGACAGCTAGTCACTCAGTCTGTCAGACATCTACTCACTCAGTCAGTCAGTATGTCAGCCAGTCAGTCAGTCAGTAAATCAGTCAGTCAGTCACAGTCAGTGAGTCAGTCACAGTAAGTGAGTCAGTCACAGTCAGTGAGTCAGTCAGTGAGTCAGTCACAGTCAGTGAGTCAGTCTGTGAGTCAGTCAGTCATTCAGTCAGTAGGTCAGTCAGTCTGTCTCTCAGTCAGTAGGTCAGTCTGTCAGTAGGTCTTTCAGTAGGTCAGTCATTTGGTCGATCGATCAGTCAGTCAGTTAGTCAGTCTGCCAGTAGGTCAGCCAGTCAGTCAGTAGGTCATTCTGTCAGTCAGTGGGTCAGCCAGTCCGTCATTAGGTCATTCAGCAGTCACTAGGTCAGCCAATCTGTAAGTCAGTCAGTTAGTTGGTCAGTCAGCTAATCACTCAGACTGTAAGACAGCTAGTCACTCAGTCTGTCAGACAGCTAGTCACCCAGTCAGTCAGTCAGACAGCTAGTCACTCAGTCTGTCAGACAGCTAGTCACTCAGTCAGTCAGTAGGTCAGCCAGTCAGTCAGTCAGTAGGTCAACCAGTTAGCAGGTCAAGAGATCAGTCAGTCAGTCAGTAGATCAGCCAGTCAGTCAGTAGGTCAATTTGTCATTCAGTGGGTCAGTCAGTCTGTCTTTAGGTCATCAAGTCTGTCAGTCAGCCAGTCACTCAGTAGGTCAGTCAGTTGCTCAGCTTGTCATTCACTGAGCCAGTCAGTCAGTCACTGAGTCAGTCAGTCTGTCGGTGGGTGGGTCAGTCACTGAGTCAGTCAGTCTGTCGGTGGGTGGGTCGGTCTGTGGGTGGGTCGGTCTGTGGGTGGGTCAGTCGGTCGGTCGGTCGGTCGGTCGGTCGGTCGGTCGGTCGGTCGGGTCGGGTCGGGTCGGGTCGGGTCGGGTCGGGTCGGGTCGGGTCGGGTCGGGTCGGGTCGGGTCGGGTCGGGTCGGGTCGAGTCGGGTCGGGTCGGGTCGGGTCGGGTCGGTCGGTCGGTCGGTCGGTCGGTCGGTCGGTCGGTCGGTCGGTCGGTCGGTCGGTCGGTCGGTCAGTCAGTCAGTCAGTCAGTCAGTCAGTCAGTCAGTCAGTCAGTCAGTCAGTTAGTCAGTCAGTCAGTTAGTCAGTTAGTCAGTTAGTCAGCTACTCAGTCAGTCAGTCAGTCAGTCAGTCAGTCAGTCAGTCAGTCAGTCAGTCAGTCAGTCAGTCAGTCAGTCAGTCAGTCAGTCAGTCAGTCAGTCAGTCAGTCAGTCAGTCAGTCAGTCAGTCTGCCAGTAGGTCAGCCAGTCAGTCAGTAGGTCATTCTGTCAGTCTGTGGGTCAGCCAGTCCGTCATTAGGTCATTCAGCAGTCATAAGGTCAGTCATTCAGTCAATCAGTCAGTCAGCTAGTCAGTCAGCTAGTCAGCTAGTTAGTCAGCTAGTAACTCAGTCTGTCAGACAGCTAGTCACTCAGTAGGTTGGTCAGTCAGTCGGTCTTACCGTCGGTCGGTCAGTCAGTCACTCAGTCTGTCAGACAGCTAGTCACTCAGTCTGTCAGACATCTACTCACTCAGTCAGTCAGTATGTCAGCCAGTCAGTCAGTCAGTAAATCAGTCAGTCAGTCACAGTCAGTGAGTCAGTCACAGTAAGTGAGTCAGTCACAGTCAGTGAGTCAGTCAGTGAGTCAGTCACAGTCAGTGAGTCAGTCTGTGAGTCAGTCAGTCATTCAGTCAGTAGGTCAGTCAGTCTGTCTCTCAGTCAGTAGGTCAGTCTGTCAGTAGGTCTTTCAGTAGGTCAGTCATTTGGTCGATCGATCAGTCAGTCAGTTAGTCAGTCTGCCAGTAGGTCAGCCAGTCAGTCAGTAGGTCATTCTGTCAGTCAGTGGGTCAGCCAGTCCGTCATTAGGTCATTCAGCAGTCACTAGGTCAGCCAATCTGTAAGTCAGTCAGTTAGTTGGTCAGTCAGCTAATCACTCAGACTGTAAGACAGCTAGTCACTCAGTCTGTCAGACAGCTAGTCACCCAGTCAGTCAGTCAGACAGCTAGTCACTCAGTCTGTCAGACAGCTAGTCACTCAGTCAGTCAGTAGGTCAGCCAGTCAGTCAGTCAGTAGGTCAACCAGTTAGCAGGTCAAGAGATCAGTCAGTCAGTCAGTAGATCAGCCAGTCAGTCAGTAGGTCAATTTGTCATTCAGTGGGTCAGTCAGTCTGTCTTTAGGTCATCAAGTCTGTCAGTCAGCCAGTCACTCAGTAGGTCAGTCAGTTGCTCAGCCTGTCATTCACTGAGCCAGTCAGTCAGTCACTGAGTCAGTCAGTCTGTCGGTGGGTGGGTCAGTCACTGAGTCAGTCAGTCTGTCGGTGGGTGGGTCGGTCTGTGGGTGGGTCGGTCTGTGGGTGGGTCAGTCGGTCGGTCGGTCGGTCGGTCGGTCGGTCGGTCGGTCGGTCGGTCGGTCGGGTCGGGTCGGGTCGGGTCGGGTCGGGTCGGGTCGGGTCGGGTCGGGTCGGGTCGGGTCGGGTCGGGTCGGGTCGGGTCGGGTCGGGTCGGGTCGGGTCGGGTCGGGTCGGTCGGTCGGTCGGTCGGTCGGTCGGTCGGTCGGTCGGTCGGTCGGTCGGTCAGTCAGTCAGTCAGTCAGTCAGTCAGTCAGTCAGTTAGTCAGTCAGTCAGTCAGTCAGTTAGTCAGTTAGTCAGCTACTCAGTCAGTCAGTCAGTCAGTCGGTCAGTCAGTCAGTCAGTCAGTCAGTCAGTCAGTCAGTCAGTCAGTCAGTCAGTCAGTCAGTCAGTCAGTCAGTCAGTCAGTCAGTCAGTCAGTCAGTCAGTCAGTCAGTCTGCCAGTAGGTCAGCCAGTCAGTCAGTCAGTCAGTAGGTCATTCTGTCAGTCTGTGGGTCAGCCAGTCCGTCATTAGGTCATTCAGCAGTCATAAGGTCAGTCAGTCAGTCAGTCAGTCAGCTAGTCAGTCAGCTAGTCAGCTAGTTAGTCAGCTAGTCACTCAGTCTGTCAGACAGCTAGTCACTCAGTAGGTTGGTCAGTCAGTCGGTCTTACCGTCGGTCGGTCAGTCAGTCACTCAGTCTGTCAGACAGCTAGTCACTCAGTCTGTCAGACATCTACTCACTCAGTCAGTCAGTATGTCAGCCAGTCAGTCAGTCAGTAAATCAGTCAGTCAGTCACAGTCAGTGAGTCAGTCACAGTAAGTGAGTCAGTCACAGTCAGTGAGTCAGTCAGTGAGTCAGTCACAGTCAGTGAGTCAGTCTGTGAGTCAGTCAGTCATTCAGTCAGTAGGTCAGTCAGTCTGTCTCTCAGTCAGTAGGTCAGTCTGTCAGTAGGTCTTTCAGTAGGTCAGTCATTTGGTCGATCGATCAGTCAGTCAGTTAGTCAGTCTGCCAGTAGGTCAGCCAGTCAGTCAGTAGGTCATTCTGTCAGTCAGTGGGTCAGCCAGTCCGTCATTAGGTCATTCAGCAGTCACTAGGTCAGCCAATCTGTAAGTCAGTCAGTTAGTTGGTCAGTCAGCTAATCACTCAGACTGTAAGACAGCTAGTCACTCAGTCTGTCAGACAGCTAGTCACCCAGTCAGTCAGTCAGACAGCTAGTCACTCAGTCTGTCAGACAGCTAGTCACTCAGTCAGTCAGTAGGTCAGCCAGTCAGTCAGTCAGTAGGTCAACCAGTTAGCAGGTCAAGAGATCAGTCAGTCAGTCAGTAGATCAGCCAGTCAGTCAGTAGGTCAATTTGTCATTCAGTGGGTCAGTCAGTCTGTCTTTAGGTCATCAAGTCTGTCAGTCAGCCAGTCACTCAGTAGGTCAGTCAGTTGCTCAGCCTGTCATTCACTGAGCCAGTCAGTCAGTCACTGAGTCAGTCAGTCTGTCGGTGGGTGGGTCAGTCACTGAGTCAGTCAGTCTGTCGGTGGGTGGGTCGGTCTGTGGGTGGGTCGGTCTGTGGGTGGGTCAGTCGGTCGGTCGGTCGGTCGGTCGGTCGGTCGGTCGGTCGGTCGGTCGGTCGGGTCGGGTCGGGTCGGGTCGGGTCGGGTCGGGTCGGGTCGGGTCGGGTCGGGTCGGGTCGGGTCGGGTCGGGTCGGGTCGGGTCGGGTCGGGTCGGGTCGGTCGGTCGGTCGGTCGGTCGGTCGGTCGGTCGGTCGGTCGGTCGGTCGGTCGGTCGGTCGGTCAGTCAGTCAGTCAGTCAGTCAGTCAGTCAGTCAGTCAGTCAGTCAGTCAGTCAGTTAGTCAGTCAGTCAGTCAGTCAGTTAGTCAGTTAGTCAGCTACTCAGTCAGTCAGTCAGTCAGTCAGTCAGTCAGTCAGTCAGTCAGTCAGTCAGTCAGTCAGTCAGTCAGTCAGTCAGTCAGTCAGTCAGTCAGTCAGTCAGTCAGTCAGTCAGTCAGTCAGTCAGTCAGTCAGTCTGCCAGTAGGTCAGCCAGTCAGTCAGTAGGTCATTCTGTCAGTCTGTGGGTCAGCCAGTCCGTCATTAGGTCATTCAGCAGTCATAAGGTCAGTCAGTCAGTCAGTCAGTCAGTCAGCTAGTCAGTCAGCTAGTCAGCTAGTTAGTCAGCTAGTCACTCAGTCTGTCAGACAGCTAGTCACTCAGTAGGTTGGTCAGTCAGTCGGTCTTACCGTCGGTCGGTCAGTCAGTCACTCAGTCTGTCAGACAGCTAGTCACTCAGTCTGTCAGACATCTACTCACTCAGTCAGTCAGTATGTCAGCCAGTCAGTCAGTCAGTAAATCAGTCAGTCAGTCACAGTCAGTGAGTCAGTCACAGTAAGTGAGTCAGTCACAGTCAGTGAGTCAGTCAGTGAGTCAGTCACAGTCAGTGAGTCAGTCTGTGAGTCAGTCAGTCATTCAGTCAGTAGGTCAGTCAGTCTGTCTCTCAGTCAGTAGGTCAGTCTGTCAGTAGGTCTTTCAGTAGGTCAGTCATTTGGTCGATCGATCAGTCAGTCAGTTAGTCAGTCTGCCAGTAGGTCAGCCAGTCAGTCAGTAGGTCATTCTGTCAGTCAGTGGGTCAGCCAGTCCATCATTAGGTCATTCAGCAGTCACTAGGTCAGCCAATCTGTAAGTCAGTCAGTTAGTTGGTCAGTCAGCTAATCACTCAGACTGTAAGACAGCTAGTCACTCAGTCTGTCAGACAGCTAGTCACCCAGTCAGTCAGTCAGACAGCTAGTCACTCAGTCTGTCAGACAGCTAGTCACTCAGTCAGTCAGTAGGTCAGCCAGTCAGTCAGTCAGTAGGTCAACCAGTTAGCAGGTCAAGAGATCAGTCAGTCAGTCAGTAGATCAGCCAGTCAGTCAGTAGGTCAATTTGTCATTCAGTGGGTCAGTCAGTCTGTCTTTAGGTCATCAAGTCTGTCAGTCAGCCAGTCACTCAGTAGGTCAGTCAGTTGCTCAGCCTGTCATTCACTGAGCCAGTCAGTCAGTCACTGAGTCAGTCAGTCTGTCGGTGGGTGGGTCAGTCACTGAGTCAGTCAGTCTGTCGGTGGGTGGGTCGGTCTGTGGGTGGGTCGGTCTGTGGGTGGGTCAGTCGGTCGGTCGGTCGGTCGGTCGGTCGGTCGGTCGGTCGGGTCGGGTCGGGTCGGGTCGGGTCGGGTCGGGTCGGGTCGGGTCGGGTCGGGTCGGGTCGGGTCGGGTCGGGTCGGGTCGGGTCGGGTCGGGTCGGTCGGTCGGTCGGTCGGTCGGTCGGTCGGTCGGTCGGTCGGTCGGTCGGTCGGTCGGTCGGTCAGTCAGTCAGTCAGTCAGTCAGTCAGTCAGTCAGTCAGTCAGTCAGTCAGTCAGTTAGTAAGTCAGTCAGTCAGTCAGTTAGTCAGTTAGTCAGCTACTCAGTCAGTCAGTCAGTCAGTCAGTCAGTCAGTCAGTCAGTCAGTCAGTCAGTCAGTCAGTCAGTCAGTCAGTCAGTCAGTCAGTCAGTCAGTCAGTCAGTCAGTCAGTCAGTCAGTCAGTCAGTCAGTCAGTCAGTCTGCCAGTAGGTCAGCCAGTCAGTCAGTAGGTCAGCCAGTCAGTCAGTAGGTCATTCTGTCAGTCTGTGGGTCAGCCAGTCCGTCATTAGGTCATTCAGCAGTCATAAGGTCAGTCAGTCAGTCAGTCAGTCAGCTAGTCAGTCAGCTAGTCAGCTAGTTAGTCAGCTAGTCACTCAGTCTGTCAGACAGCTAGTCACTCAGTAGGTTGGTCAGTCAGTCGGTCTTACCGTCGGTCGGTCAGTCAGTCACTCAGTCTGTCAGACAGCTAGTCACTCAGTCTGTCAGACATCTACTCACTCAGTCAGTCAGTATGTCAGCCAGTCAGTCAGTCAGTAAATCGGTCAGTCAGTCACAGTCAGTGAGTCAGTCACAGTAAGTGAGTCAGTCACAGTCAGTGAGTCAGTCAGTGAGTCAGTCACAGTCAGTGAGTCAGTCTGTGAGTCAGTCAGTCATTCAGTCAGTAGGTCAGTCAGTCTGTCTCTCAGTCAGTAGGTCAGTCTGTCAGTAGGTCTTTCAGTAGGTCAGTCATTTGGTCGATCGATCAGTCAGTCAGTTAGTCAGTCTGCCAGTAGGTCAGCCAGTCAGTCAGTAGGTCATTCTGTCAGTCAGTGGGTCAGCCAGTCCGTCATTAGGTCATTCAGCAGTCACTAGGTCAGCCAATCTGTAAGTCAGTCAGTTAGTTGGTCAGTCAGCTAATCACTCAGACTGTAAGACAGCTAGTCACTCAGTCTGTCAGACAGCTAGTCACCCAGTCAGTCAGTCAGACAGCTAGTCACTCAGTCTGTCAGACAGCTAGTCACTCAGTCAGTCAGTAGGTCAGCCAGTCATTCAGTCAGTAGGTCAACCAGTTAGCAGGTCAAGAGATCAGTCAGTCAGTCAGTAGATCAGCCAGTCAGTCAGTAGGTCAATTTGTCATTCAGTGGGTCAGTCAGTCTGTCTTTAGGTCATCAAGTCTGTCAGTCAGCCAGTCACTCAGTAGGTCAGTCAGTTGCTCAGCCTGTCATTCACTGAGCCAGTCAGTCAGTCACTGAGTCAGTCAGTCTGTCGGTGGGTGGGTCAGTCACTGAGTCAGTCAGTCTGTCGGTGGGTGGGTCGGTCTGTGGGTGGGTCGGTCTGTGGGTGGGTCAGTCGGTCGGTCGGTCGGTCGGTCGGTCGGTCGGGTCGGGTCGGGTCGGGTCGGGTCGGGTCGGGTCGGGTCGGGTCGGGTCGGGTCGGGTCGGGTCGGGTCGGGTCGGGTCGGTCGGTCGGTCGGTCGGTCGGTCGGTCGGTCGGTCGGTCGGTCGGT
>CAVMGG010000200.1:27500-35000 GCA_963680895.1 Fragum sueziense
TCGGGTCGGGTCGGGTCGGGTCGGGTCGGGTTGGGTCGGGTCGGGTCGGGTCGGGTCGGTCGGTCGGTCGGTCGGTCGGTCGGTCGGTCGGTCGGTCGGTCGGTCGGTCGGTCGGTCGGTCGGTCGGTCAGTCAGTCAGTCAGTCAATCAGTCAGTCAGTCAGTCAGTCAGTCAGTCAGTCAGTCAGTCAGTCAGTCAGTCAGTTAGTCAGTCAGTCAGTCAGTTAGTCAGTTAGTCAGCTACTCAGTCAGTCAGTCAGTCAGTCAGTCAGTCAGTCAGTCAGTCAGTCAGTCAGTCAGTCAGTCAGTCAGTCAGTCAGTCAGTCAGTCAGTCAGTCAGTCAGTCAGTCAGTCAGTCAGTCTGCCAGTAGGTCAGCCAGTCAGTCAGTAGGTCATTCTGTCAGTCTGTGGGTCAGCCAGTCCGTCATTAGGTCATTCAGCAGTCATAAGGTCAGTCAGTCAGTCAGTCAGTCAGTCAGCTAGTCAGTCAGCTAGTCAGCTAGTTAGTCAGCTAGTCACTCAGTCTGTCAGACAGCTAGTCACTCAGTAGGTTGGTCAGTCAGTCGGTCTTACCGTCGGTCGGTCAGTCAGTCACTCAGTCTGTCAGACAGCTAGTCACTCAGTCTGTCAGACATCTACTCACTCAGTCAGTCAGTATGTCAGCCAGTCAGTCAGTCAGTAAATCAGTCAGTCAGTCACAGTCAGTGAGTCAGTCACAGTAAGTGAGTCAGTCACAGTCAGTGAGTCAGTCAGTGAGTCAGTCACAGTCAGTGAGTCAGTCTGTGAGTCAGTCAGTCAGTCATTCAGTCAGTAGGTCAGTCAGTCTGTCTCTCAGTCAGTAGGTCAGTCTGTCAGTAGGTCTTTCAGTAGGTCAGTCATTTGGTCGATCGATCAGTCAGTCAGTTAGTCAGTCTGCCAGTAGGTCAGCCAGTCAGTCAGTAGGTCATTCTGTCAGTCAGTGGGTCAGCCAGTCCGTCATTAGGTCATTCAGCAGTCACTAGGTCAGCCAATCTGTAAGTCAGTCAGTTAGTTGGTCAGTCAGCTAATCACTCAGACTGTAAGACAGCTAGTCACTCAGTCTGTCAGACAGCTAGTCACCCAGTCAGTCAGTCAGACAGCTAGTCACTCAGTCTGTCAGACAGCTAGTCACTCAGTCAGTCAGTAGGTCAGCCAGTCAGTCAGTCAGTAGGTCAACCAGTTAGCAGGTCAAGAGATCAGTCAGTCAGTCAGTAGATCAGCCAGTCAGTCAGTAGGTCAATTTGTCATTCAGTGGGTCAGTCAGTCTGTCTTTAGGTCATCAAGTCTGTCAGTCAGCCAGTCACTCAGTTGGTCAGTCAGTTGCTCAGCCTGTCATTCACTGAGCCAGTCAGTCAGTCACTGAGTCAGTCAGTCTGTCGGTGGGTGGGTCAGTCACTGAGTCAGTCAGTCTGTCGGTGGGTGGGTCGGTCTGTGGGTGGGTCGGTCTGTGGGTGGGTCAGTCGGTCGGTCGGTCGGTCGGTCGGTCGGTAGGTCGGTCGGTCGGGTCGGGTCGGGTCGGGTCGGGTCGGGTCGGGTCGGGTCGGGTCGGGTCGGGTCGGGTCGGTCGGTCGGTCGGTCGGTCGGTCGGTCGGTCGGTCGGTCGGTCGGTCGGTCGGTCAGTCAGTCAGTCAGTCAGTCAGTCAGTCAGTCAGTTAGTCAGTCAGTCAGTCAGTCAGTTAGTCAGTTAGTCAGCTACTCAGTCAGTCAGTCAGTCAGTCAGTCAGTCAGTCAGTCAGTCAGTCAGTCAGTCAGTCAGTCAGTCAGTCAGTCAGTCAGTCAGTCAGTCTGCCAGTAGGTCAGCCAGTCAGTCAGTAGGTCATTCTGTCAGTCTGTGGGTCAGCCAGTCCGTCATTAGGTCATTCAGCAGTCATAAGGTCAGTCAGTCAGTCAGTCAGTCAGTCAGCTAGTCAGTCAGCTAGTCAGCTAGTTAGTCAGCTAGTCACTCAGTCTGTCAGACAGCTAGTCACTCAGTAGGTTGGTCAGTCAGTCGGTCTTACCGTCGGTCGGTCCGTCAGTCACTCAGTCTGTCAGACAGCTAGTCACTCAGTCTGTCAGACATCTACTCACTCAGTCAGTCAGTATGTCAGCCAGTCAGTCAGTCAGTAAATCAGTCAGTCAGTCACAGTCAGTGAGTCAGTCACAGTAAGTGAGTCAGTCACAGTCAGTGAGTCAGTCAGTGAGTCAGTCACAGTCAGTGAGTCAGTCTGTGAGTCAGTCAGTCATTCAGTCAGTAGGTCAGTCAGTCTGTCTCTCAGTCAGTAGGTCAGTCTGTCAGTAGGTCTTTCAGTAGGTCAGTCATTTGGTCGATCGATCAGTCAGTCAGTTAGTCAGTCTGCCAGTAGGTCAGCCAGTCAGTCAGTAGGTCATTCTGTCAGTCAGTGGGTCAGCCAGTCCGTCATTAGGTCATTCAGCAGTCACTAGGTCAGCCAATCTGTAAGTCAGTCAGTTAGTTGGTCAGTCAGCTAATCACTCAGACTGTAAGACAGCTAGTCACTCAGTCTGTCAGACAGCTAGTCACCCAGTCAGTCAGTCAGACAGCTAGTCACTCAGTCTGTCAGACAGCTAGTCACTCAGTCAGTCAGTAGGTCAGCCAGTCAGTCAGTCAGTAGGTCAACCAGTTAGCAGGTCAAGAGATCAGTCAGTCAGTCAGTAGATCAGCCAGTCAGTCAGTAGTTCAATTTGTCATTCAGTGGGTCAGTCAGTCTGTCTTTAGGTCATCAAGTCTGTCAGTCAGCCAGTCACTCAGTAGGTCAGTCAGTTGCTCAGCCTGTCATTCACTGAGCCAGTCAGTCAGTCACTGAGTCAGTCAGTCTGTCGGTGGGTGGGTCAGTCACTGAGTCAGTCAGTCTGTCGGTGGGTGGGTCGGTCTGTGGGTGGGTCGGTCTGTGGGTGGGTCAGTCGGTCGGTCGGTCGGTCGGTCGGTCGGTCGGTAGGTCGGTCGGTCGGTCGGGTCGGGTCGGGTCGGGTCGGGTCGGGTCGGGTCGGGTCGGGTCGGGTTGGGTCGGGTCGGGTCGGGTCGGGTCGGTCGGTCGGTCGGTCGGTCGGTCGGTCGGTCGGTCGGTCGGTCGGTCGGTCGGTCGGTCGGTCGGTCGGTCGGTCAGTCAGTCAGTCAGTCAGTCAGTCAGTCAGTCAGTCAGTCAGTCAGTCAGTCAGTTAGTCAGTCAGTCAGTCAGTCAGTTAGTCAGTTAGTCAGCTACTCAGTCAGTCAGTCAGTCAGTCAGTCAGTCAGTCAGTCAGGCAGTCAGTCAGTCAGTCAGTCAGTCAGTCAGTCAGTCAGTCAGTCAGTCAGTCAGTCAGTCAGTCAGTCAGTCAGTCAGTCTGCCAGTAGGTCAGCCAGTCAGTCAGTAGGTCATTCTGTCTGTCTGTGGGTCAGCCAGTCCGTCATTAGGTCATTCAGCAGTCATAAGGTCAGTCAGTCAGTCAGTCAGTCAGTCAGCTAGTCAGTCAGCTAGTCAGCTAGTTAGTAAGCTAGTCACTCAGTCTGTCAGACAGCTAGTCACTCAGTAGGTTGGTCAGTCAGTCAGTCTGTCGGTGGGTGGGTCGGTCTGTGGGTGGGTCGGTCTGTGGGTGGGTCAGTCGGTCGGTCGGTCGGTCGGTAGGTCGGTCGGTCGGTCGGGTCGGGTCGGGTCGGGTCGGGTCGGGTCGGGTCGGGTCGGGTCGGGTCGGTCGGTCGGTCGGTCGGTCGGTCGGTCGGTCGGTCGGTCGGTCGGTCGGTCGGTCGGTCGGTCGGTCAGTCAGTCAGTCAGTCAGTCAGTCAGTCAGTCAGTCAGTCAGTCAGTCAGTCAGTCAGTTAGTCAGTCAGTCAGTCAGTCAGTTAGTCAGTTAGTCAGCTACTCAGTCAGTCAGTCAGTCAGTCAGTCAGTCAGTCAGTCAGTCAGTCAGTCAGTCAGTCAGTCAGTCAGTCAGTCAGTCAGTCTGCCAGTAGGTCAGCCAGTCAGTCAGTAGGTCATTCTGTCAGTCTGTGGGTCAGCCAGTCCGTCATTAGGTCATTCAGCAGTCATAAGGTCAGTCAGTCAGTCAGTCAGTCAGTCAGCTAGTCAGTCAGCTAGTCAGCTAGTTAGTCAGCTAGTCACTCAGTCTGTCAGACAGCTAGTCACTCAGTAGGTTGGTCAGTCAGTCGGTCTTACCGTCGGTCGGTCAGTCAGTCACTCAGTCTGTCAGACAGCTAGTCACTCAGTCTGTCAGACATCTACTCACTCAGTCAGTCAGTATGTCAGCCAGTCAGTCAGTCAGTAAATCAGTCAGTCAGTCACAGTCAGTGAGTCAGTCACAGTAAGTGAGTCAGTCACAGTCAGTGAGTCAGTCAGTGAGTCAGTCACAGTCAGTGAGTCAGTCTGTGAGTCAGTCAGTCATTCAGTCAGTAGGTCAGTCAGTCTGTCTCTCAGTCAGTAGGTCAGTCTGTCAGTAGGTCTTTCAGTAGGTCAGTCATTTGGTCGATCGATCAGTCAGTCAGTTAGTCAGTCTGCCAGTAGGTCAGCCAGTCAGTCAGTAGGTCATTCTGTCAGTCAGTGGGTCAGCCAGTCCGTCATTAGGTCATTCAGCAGTCACTAGGTCAGCCAATCTGTAAGTCAGTCAGTTAGTTGGTCAGTCAGCTAATCACTCAGACTGTAAGACAGCTAGTCACTCAGTCTGTCAGACAGCTAGTCACCCAGTCAGTCAGTCAGACAGCTAGTCACTCAGTCTGTCAGACAGCTAGTCACTCAGTCAGTCAGTAGGTCAGCCAGTCAGTCAGTCAGTAGGTCAACCAGTTAGCAGGTCAAGAGATCAGTCAGTCAGTCAGTAGATCAGCCAGTCAGTCAGTAGGTCAATTTGTCATTCAGTGGGTCAGTCAGTCTGTCTTTAGGTCATCAAGTCTGTCAGTCAGCCAGTCACTCAGTAGGTCAGTCAGTTGCTCAGCCTGTCATTCACTGAGCCAGTCAGTCAGTCACTGAGTCAGTCAGTCTGTCGGTGGGTGGGTCAGTCACTGAGTCAGTCAGTCTGTCGGTGGGTGGGTCGGTCTGTGGGTGGGTCAGTCGGTCGGTCGGTCGGTCGGTCGGTCAGTCAGTCAGTCAGTCAGTCAGTCAGTCAGTCAGTCAGTCAGTCAGTCAGTCAGTCAGTCAGTTAGTCAGTCAGTCAGTCAGTCAGTTAGTCAGTTAGTCAGCTACTCAGTCAGTCAGTCAGTCAGTCAGTCAGTCAGTCAGTCAGTCAGTCAGTCAGTCAGTCAGTCAGTCAGTCAGTCAGTCAGTCAGTCAGTCAGTCAGTCTGCCAGTAGGTCAGCCAGTCAGTCAGTAGGTCATTCTGTCAGTCTGTGGGTCAGCCAGTCCGTCATTAGGTCATTCAGCAGTCATAAGGTCAGTCAGTCAGTCAGTCAGTCAGTCAGCTAGTCAGTCAGCTAGTCAGCTAGTTAGTCAGCTAGTCACTCAGTCTGTCAGACAGCTAGTCACTCAGTAGGTTGGTCAGTCAGTCAGTCTGTCGGTGGGTGGGTCGGTCTGTGGGTGGGTCGGTCTGTGGGTGGGTCAGTCGGTCGGTCGGTCGGTCGGTAGGTCGGTCGGTCGGTCGGGTCGGGTCGGGTCGGGTCGGGTCGGGTCGGGTCGGGTCGGGTCGGGTCGGGTCGGGTCGGGTCGGTCGGTCGGTCGGTCGCTCGGTCGGTCGGTCGGTCGGTCGGTCGGTCGGTCGGTCAGTCAGTCAGTCAGTCAGTCAGTCAGTCAGTCAGTCAGTCAGTCAGTCAGTTAGTCAGTTAGTCAGTCAGTCAGTCAGTCAGTTAGTCAGTTAGTCAGCTACTCAGTCAGTCAGTCAGTCAGTCAGTCAGTCAGTCAGTCAGTCAGTCAGTCAGTCAGTCAGTCAGTCAGTCAGTCAGTCAGTCAGTCAGTCAGTCAGTCAGTCAGTCAGTCAGTCAGTCAGTCAGTCAGTCAGTCAGTCTGCCAGTAGGTCAGCCAGTCAGTCAGTAGGTCATTCTGTCAGTCTGTGGGTCAGCCAGTCCGTCATTAGGTCATTCAGCAGTCATAAGGTCAGTCAGTCAGTCAGTCAGTCAGTCAGCTAGTCAGTCAGCTAGTCAGCTAGTTAGTCAGCTAGTCACTCAGTCTGTCAGACAGCTAGTCACTCAGTAGGTTGGTCAGTCAGTCGGTCTTACCGTCGGTCGGTCAGTCAGTCACTCAGTCTGTCAGACAGCTAGTCACTCAGTCTGTCAGACATCTACTCACTCAGTCAGTCAGTATGTCAGCCAGTCAGTCAGTCAGTAAATCAGTCAGTCAGTCACAGTCAGTGAGTCAGTCACAGTAAGTGAGTCAGTCACAGTCAGTGAGTCAGTCAGTGAGTCAGTCACAGTCAGTGAGTCAGTCTGTGAGTCAGACAGTCATTCAGTCAGTAGGTCAGTCAGTCTGTCTCTCAGTCAGTAGGTCAGTCTGTCAGTAGGTCTTTCAGTAGGTCAGTCATTTGGTCGATCGATCAGTCAGTCAGTTAGTCAGTCTGCCAGTAGGTCAGCCAGTCAGTCAGTAGGTCATTCTGTCAGTCAGTGGGTCAGCCAGTCCGTCATTAGGTCATTCAGCAGTCACTAGGTCAGCCAATCTGTAAGTCAGTCAGTTAGTTGGTCAGTCAGCTAATCACTCAGACTGTAAGACAGCTAGTCACTCAGTCTGTCAGACAGCTAGTCACCCAGTCAGTCAGTCAGACAGCTAGTCACTCAGTCTGTCAGACAGCTAGTCACTCAGTCAGTCAGTAGGTCAGCCAGTCAGTCAGTCAGTAGGTCAACCAGTTAGCAGGTCAAGAGATCAGTCAGTCAGTCAGTAGATCAGCCAGTCAGTCAGTAGGTCAATTTGTCATTCAGTGGGTCAGTCAGTCTGTCTTTAGGTCATCAAGTCTGACAGTCAGCCAGTCACTCAGTAGGTCAGTCAGTTGCTCAGCCTGTCATTCACTGAGCCAGTCAGTCAGTCACTGAGTCAGTCAGTCTGTCGGTGGGTGGGTCAGTCACTGAGTCAGTCAGTCTGTCGGTGGGTGGGTCGGTCTGTGGGTGGGTCGGTCTGTGGGTGGGTCAGTCGGTCGGTCGGTCGGTCGGTCGGTCGGTAGGTCGGTCGGTCGGTCGGGTCGGGTCGGGTCGGGTCGGGTCGGGTCGGGTCGGGTCGGGTCGGGTCGGGTCGGGTCGGGTTGGGTCGGGTCGGGTCGGGTCGGGTCGGTCGGTCGGTCGGTCGGTCGGTCGGTCGGTCGGTCGGTCGGTCGGTCGGTCGGTCGGTCAGTCAGTCAGTCAGTCAGTCAGTCAGTCAGTCAGTCAGTCAGTCAGTCAGTCAGTCAGTCAGTTAGTCAGTCAGTCAGTCAGTCAGTTAGTCAGTTAGTCAGCTACTCAGTCAGTCAGTCAGTCAGTCAGTCAGTCAGTCAGTCAGTCAGTCAGTCAGTCAGTCAGTCAGTCAGTCAGTCAGTCAGTCCGTCAGTCAGTCAGTCAGTCAGTCAGTCTGCCAGTAGGTCAGCCAGTCAGTCAGTAGGTCATTCTGTCAGTCTGTGGGTCAGCCAGTCC
>CAVMGG010000200.1:40000-41644 GCA_963680895.1 Fragum sueziense
TCGGGTCGGGTCGGGTCGGGTCGGGTCGGTCGGTCGGTCGGTCGGTCGGTCGGTCGGTCGGTCGGTCGGTCGGTCGGTCGGTCGGTCGGTCAGTCAGTCAGTCAGTCAGTCAGTCAGTCAGTCAGTCAGTCAGTCAGTCAGTCAGTTAGTCAGTCAGTCAGTCAGTCAGTTAGTCAGTTAGTCAGCTACTCAGTCAGTCAGTCAGTCAGTCAGTCAGTCAGTCAGTCAGTCAGTCAGTCAGTCAGTCAGTCAGTCAGTCAGTCAGTCAGTCAGTCAGTCAGTCAGTCAGTCAGTCAGTCAGTCAGTCAGTCAGTCAGTCAGTCTGCCAGTAGGTCAGCCAGTCAGTCAGTAGGTCATTCTGTCAGTCTGTGGGTCAGCCAGTCCGTCATTAGGTCATTCAGCAGTCATAAGGTCAGTCAGTCAGTCAGTCAGTCAGTCAGCTAGTCAGTCAGCTAGTCAGCTAGATAGTCAGCTAGTCACTCAGTCTGTCAGACAGCTAGTCACTCAGTAGGTTGGTCAGTCAGTCGGTCTTACCGTCGGTCGGTCAGTCAGTCACTCAGTCTGTCAGACAGCTAGTCACTCAGTCTGTCAGACATCTACTCACTCAGTCAGTCAGTATGTCAGCCAGTCAGTCAGTCAGTAAATCAGTCAGTCAGTCACAGTCAGTGAGTCAGTCACAGTAAGTGAGTCAGTCACAGTCAGTGAGTCAGTCAGTGAGTCAGTCACAGTCAGTGAGTCAGTCTGTGAGTCAGTCAGTCATTCAGTCAGTAGGTCAGTCAGTCTGTCTCTCAGTCAGTAGGTCAGTCTGTCAGTAGGTCTTTCAGTAGGTCAGTCATTTGGTCGATCGATCAGTCAGTCAGTTAGTCAGTCTGCCAGTAGGTCAGCCAGTCAGTCAGTAGGTCATTCTGTCAGTCAGTGGGTCAGCCAGTCCGTCATTAGGTCATTCAGCAGTCACTAGGTCAGCCAATCTGTAAGTCAGTCAGTTAGTTGGTCAGTCAGCTAATCACTCAGACTGTAAGACAGCTAGTCACTCAGTCTGTCAGACAGCTAGTCACCCAGTCAGTCAGTCAGTCAGACAGCTAGTCACTCAGTCTGTCAGACAGCTAGTCACTCAGTCAGTCAGTAGGTCAGCCAGTCAGTCAGTCAGTAGGTCAACCAGTTAGCAGGTCAAGAGATCAGTCAGTCAGTCAGTAGATCAGCCAGTCAGTCAGTAGGTCAATTTGTCATTCAGTGGGTCAGTCAGTCTGTCTTTAGGTCATCAAGTCTGTCAGTCAGCCAGTCACTCAGTAGGTCAGTCAGTTGCTCAGCCTGTCATTCACTGAGCCAGTCAGTCAGTCACTGAGTCAGTCAGTCTGTCGGTGGGTGGGTCAGTCACTGAGTCAGTCAGTCTGTCGGTGGGTGGGTCGGTCTGTGGGTGGGTCGGTCTGTGGGTGGGTCAGTCGGTCGGTCGGTCGGTCGGTCGGTCGGTCGGTCGGGTCGGGTCGGGTCGGGTCGGGTCGGGTCGGGTCGGGTCGGGTCGGGTCGGGTCGGGTCGGGTCGGGTCGGGTCGGGTCGGGTCGGGTCGGTCGGTCGGTCGGTCGGTCGGTCGGTCGGTCGGTCGGTCGGTCGGTCGTTCGGTCAGTCAGTCAGTCAGTCAGTCAGTCA